>SDVV010006629.1:0-18298 GCA_016164225.1 Gammarus roeselii
TATATATATATAATTAGGTTTATCATGTTTGCACATTCACTGTAGGATATCAGTATAGAAATGGTACGCATTATTTGTTGCAGGGCCTGATAAGATAGGTAGTTTTAGTTGTTTGATATAGGATTTGATGGGATAGCACGTCCACTGTAGGGTACTAGTACATGAATTCTAGTTTTAATAGGATTAATTCATTAAAATAATATTGATAATTTATACAAGTATTGATGTGGGATGTTGGTCGTGTTAGAATTGCTCAAAATTAAATGTTCATCCACTGCAGGGTATTTGGGGATCCCAGCTTTTGTGCTAAAAATATTTCAGCACACGCGCACTAGCGCCACTTCACTTCAGCCCACTGTCATTGCCGGACACTGGCATAACCGCTAAAAATCTTTCATCACACGTGCTTTTGCGCTAAACAATGTTTCAGCCCACGCGCATTTGCGCCACTTGAATAACCGGATACTGTCATAACCGCTAAAAAACGGCATTACGTACCCTAGAATAATACGTCCGTTTGCCCCGCGGGTAAGAAACACGTATCTTTGCCCTGCGGGTTAGCGTACCCCTAGGTTAGATTAGGTTGGGTAGGAAAAGTTCATCAAAGTGATAACCATTAAAATTTTACGACCCGTGACTGATATGACAGTGACAGATATGACAGTGGCTGCTCAAGTGATGGATGTTATAATTGTTCGCTGTTAAAAAGTGGGACTTGAGGTAGTTGGAACAACTTGTGGCTGACATGACAGTTGGCGGAGATGAAAGGGGCTGATCTGACTTAAGCTGTAAAAGAAGTGAGCGTCAGGTATTGCGACCCGAAGTTGGTATACAGTCTAGTCAAGAAATTACCATCTGTAGCAAGAAAAGAGATTAGTCTAGGAGTTTGTCAACGATTTGACGACTTATGTTCTGTAACCTGTCCCTAACAAATTTACAGATTTACGATCATGACATCTGTGTGTCTTCATGCCTAAAATGTCGAATTGGGCGGATAGTGGATAAATGTTCGCGGCTTCACATTAATACGCTCTCTATTATCTTCCACTGCGTCCAACAGGAGAACGTCAGGAAGTCGTGGCAGCTTTAGAAGCGGGGAATGAGCACCCCAAGAAACGTACTTAAAAAACGGACTGTATCACTGCTTTTTTAATGTGCAACATTATCGAAACCTAAATGAAGTTCATATCAGAGTTATTTGGTTAGAATCTTGTAATGTCTGGTGTCGGGACGTTTGGATGATGGTTTTCGCTCTACATAAGATTGAACTTCAAGTCCAAGAATAAGCAAGGAACCTGAATATTTATCACAAACTGAAATCAAGTCAGCAACAAATTTCTTCGTTAAAGCAGTTAAAGATAGGTGATAGTGTTTACTGTTGATACAACGTCACGACTCACGGACAGACCAAGTGTTTAAGCATTTCAAAATGAAATAAAATTATTCATGACTAAACACATCATTGAAATATGTTACTACAAGCCTCTATCGAAGTGCACTTCTCGAGTTACGGTCAACACATGCTTACACGTAACTAGTATGCACGCACATACACACACTCTCAAACATTAGAGAGAAATACAAATAAATAAGTTCATGACGGCAGTAAATGGTGTTAGAAATAAATGTACGGAAAATTCACTCTGGTTAACTAAACTATTCAAAGACATAAACACAGCTAGTGACAAAATTTAAGATAAACTGCGTTGTTTAACAAAGATATTCAAAGATAGGAGGCTAGATGGTCAGCATAATGAACAGGCAATGCTAGATTTAAGAAATAGTTACGTTCCCTAGAAACGTTTTAAAATAATTATAAATATTATTTATACCTAATATACACATGGTGCACATTATAGAATAAAACGTTAATGAGTAGTCAATGAAAAGAAAACCTCTAGTTTTTTACGAGGAATTAAACCCAATATTGGTAATTGTTACGGTATTATACCGTAACAATTACCAAAGTTTTTCAATTAATTCGTGTAATATAATTTTAACTTATATTAAATACATAGGGAAAAAGATTTATCTACGACTGCAAAGATTTGTTTACTGTCATCGAACCCTTCGCCTCTGGATAACTGAAATAATATTCTATACAACAATGTAATTAAACAGAGCACAATAAAACTCAATATAAATATCAAGGATGTCCTGAACAAATTAAACACTGACGTTTTAATAATAAAGGTTGTGGTACACTCCCTAAGAAACGAAGGAAGGGTTTTTGATCCACACCCTCGGGGGAAGCCAGAGATTCTGGGTGCTGATTGAGCGACTGGCGCTACAAGGTTGGTATAGAATGGTCTCTGTTCCTATTTAGAGGGTGGTCGATAGTATTGAATCTTTGAAGAAATTTGACCTTAAATGCATAAAGTTAAATTCGGTAGCGGTGGACGTGATCACATTTTTGAATTGCTGCACTCTGGAACAGAGGATCAGTGTGGGCAGTGAACGGTTGTTTTTTAGGGAAATGAACAATTTTATTCTGTGTTTATTGAAAAGCGCTGGGGTGAGCAGAATAAGTTTTGCCTCGAACGACATCGCAGTAAAGTAAAAATAGACGTAGCTGTAATAAAAGACGTAGCTGTAATAATAGACGTAGCTGTAATAAACGACGTAGCTGTAATAAAAGACGTAGCTGTAATAATAGACGTAGCTGTAATAATAGACGTAGCTGTAATAAAAGACGTAGCTGTAATAATAAACGTTGCTGTAATAAAAGACGTAGCTGTAATAATAGACGTAGCTGTAATAATAGACGAAGCTGTAATAAAAGACGTAGCTGTAATAAAAGACGTAGCTGTAATAATAGACGTAGCTGTAATAAAAGACGTAGCTGTAATAATAGACGTAGCTGTAATAAAAGACGTAGCTGTAATAATAGACGTAGCTGTAATAAAAGACGTAGCTGTAATAATAGACGTAGCTGTAATAATAGACGTAGCTGTAATAAAAATTCAGCAAAACCTTCTCCCAGAGACGAGAACTGATCTCTTACATGCAACCTATATATTTAGATAATTACTTTCACATTTCAAAATATGCCGATCAAATTTTCAAAGGCTTTCCTCATAATCGCCCAGAACATTTCCCGATAGCCTAAGATGTATTTATTTATTCCCGAAAAACTCCTTGCCTGTGGTTGGAAGGATAACTGAAAAAAGTATTGTCAACATTTAAGATGAGTCCAGTGCTTAATTTAAATGAATTCAATATTTATTTAGGTTTTCAGAGTTTCACGGTTGCTAAACTTGGCTGAGAGCCTCTCATGTCGTCGGAAAAGAGAATAGATGCATGTTAAAAAATAATACAAATGAAAAAAAAATGTAATGGACCAAAAACACAGCCATGTGGAACACCAATATTAATCGTTTCTTGGATAACATTCGGTCGAATTACCAGATGAACTAATCTTCCAATCCAATGGAAGACCTACAATCCAATCCAATGGAAGCCCATACAATTTTGGGAGTGACACAGAATGATTGCCTGTAAGAAAAGCTTCATCAAGGCCAATAAATAAACTTTTATAATACTGCGTTTTATTGTTTGCATCATAAATGTATTATGTGAAATTGGTTATGGCTTTTACGGTGAAAACTTATTTGTATGAAACCAAACTGACATATTGAAATAATTTGAAAATTTGCCTACAGAACTCACAAGCCAAGTTTTCGTGCGTCTCTCAGATTCCTTACTAAAAAGAAAAAGCACCGAACATGAACGATAATTTGATGTAATTTGTTGGTCACCAGATCTGAAACCAAAAATAAGTTGTGCTCACTTAAAGATATCAAACCTGCTGTATTTTTATATCTGTATTTTGATAAGTTGTGTAATTGGGCATGCATTTGCATGCCCAGCTACAATACATATATTGACCGGTAAGGAATAATAACCAAAGAAACTTAATTTGAACGAGCAGTTATTGTGGTACTTTCTGCTAATGTGACAAAGCGAGCAAAATAAGAATGTGTCAATATAGTTCAGCGGAGAGCCGTTAGTGGATAAAAGATGACCGTCCTCTGCAAATATTTGCAAAATATGGTAACATTTATTCCCGATGTACAAATCATGAACTATTTCAATACATCACCGGGTAGTTTTCGAATGGGTTTCTTTCTTCAGTTCTGCTACAGTAAGTTTTTAATACGACACAAAGTTTCTAATATCTCCAAGACAGTTCTCAAATGAATTGTTGAAATATTGTTGCTCAACCAGTTTTGTGCTTTATCCTATTTCTAAGATATCAAATTCAATTGGAAACATGTATATTCCCTAGACTTGATATTGATTACTGCATTAGGTCAGGAGACAGCCAAGGATTCTGCAGTCATTTATGTCAAATAAATATAGTCATAAATCGGAAACATGATCATGAATGAATGAAATGTCCCGTTTGGTTATTGACATCTCCGAGATCTAAAAAATTAGAGGACGAATTTGCAAGAGTTTACAAAGAAAATTGTTACGTTAGCGGCAGAGTGATTGCAGGAAGTACATTTTTTTTTTTTTCGGTTCTTTAAATTGCATGGAAGTTATCAGTGACGTTTATTTCGGTTCTTTCGAAATGTATGGAAGTTACCAGCGATACGTAAAGAAAATATTTCCAGTTTTTAGGCTACACTGCGAGTTAAACTAACAGTGGTTTAGGAGGGAAGGACATTCAGAATGTTCGTTTGAATAAAAGCTGGTCAGCCATTTGATAGTGGGTAAATAAATTAGTGGTTGCAAGTTATACACAGAATATTTCATGCGAATAAAATTTTCAGATAGCAAGTTATTTTGTTCACCATCTACAACAGTTTTACAGTTTGGAAGGACATCCAGGCGCAACATGCTCTCCTTATGAACACAAAAGCTATAAATCTTATCGGCATGAGAACGATAAAATGCAAAATAATATATTATTTTTCAGTATCTAGTTTCACTCTGACGTCACACGACTCTATTGTATTGCTGCCTCTTCCAGGATGTACTACATTATCTGTAAATTGTTTCACTCTGAAGGAGACCGATAATACGCAACATATGCCTCCGTCTCTGACCGGGTGTGCGTCATCCCTGGATACAGCAGGAGCTTGCTCGCCCTCGTTTCTGTGAGCTGCCTGCGAAGTGACTGCAGTATCAGAATGAACTGGTCGATATTTGCATTGAAACAGCGAGATGGACATATATGTCTGTGAAACATAATCTACGAGGCTGTTTACCATTGAATGTATCTGTGGTATAGTAATTGGAATGCATTACTTGATAATAAAATGCCAAATAAATATACAAATTCGCCGTAGCGGTCAATTTAGTTCAAGAACTCCTCTCGAAAATCAAACATGCTTTTTTATATTTTATTGTACGTCTAAATATGTAATTTCAGGCCTCTTCACCACGGTGCATTTCCTTTATCAGTCACTGCATCTGATCTTGTACCGTACAAATCAGTCACGTAGAGTAGTTTTATTTGGTAATCGTTCTTATCACGAAATTATGCAAATGAGTAATACGTCAAGTAACGACTGAAACCTCGATATTATCATTTATAAATGCCCCACCGGAATCATATAGGTTTGTAAAGCAGTAACTCTTTAACTCACATAGAGCCACACGTACCTTGACAACCTTTGCTACTTAATATGTTGAGCGAATAATTTACAATTGTTTCATAAAATATTTCATTTTCTGATCGCAATTTTATGTCATCAAGACAGTGCATATTAAGCCCAGACAGTGCACTTGAAACATTCTTTGATATTACTTTGTTCGTGACATATTGCAAAAAGGTTGCGTTCTTATGTTCAGCTATAAAAGTATGATGCACGTCAACGTTCATACTTTTATATGGTTACTCAATCTGATTTCATGGACTTGGTTTTTTCATTGTACTTCAAATTTCCCATCTTAATGTATGGATTTAAAATGAAAATATAATAACATACCGTTTATGGATGAATAAAGATTGTAAGTAATTTTTTTAGGTCACAGAAGAAATGTAAGAGTCCTTCACCAGGGTGATTTCACACAACTGTATAACGCAAGAAGTTTGCACGCACAACAGAGCAGGACAAAAATAGGGTTCCTAAGAATCACAGACCCTCAGATAGACCATACTGTTGAAATAATGCAGGCATCAATGAGAGGGAATACTGATGACGTTAACTTTATTTTGTAAGTCCTGCATCCTGATGTGTAATGCAAGCACACCACCTGCAAAACAGGCAGACTTATTGGATCATTGTTCTTACCCACACGGTTCTTACACGGAGTTTTTTAATGGATATGCAGTCCGGCGGGTCTAAATAGAATACTTTTGAGGAATTCTACGAGGCGACAATCAATGAAACGTTCAAACCAGATTGATTAAAACAAAGTTACATCATAAACAAAGTTCAAACATTCACCAATCAACTATTAAATATTTCGTAATCCCCGAACTTTGAAGGTGACATGTGCACTGAATAAAAGTTTTCATGAATGCCTGAATTTCGTACATATACAAACAAAGTTGAACTTTTGTTACCAGTAATTGCTTTCCGCAACTTGTTATTGATATATCAATCTTACAAGTATCGGCAATGATTAGATACAGTATGTTTCCCAGGTTATAATATTCAACACGTTCCTAGTTTCCGGTTTTCCTACGATCAGTCATTATCAGCATCACGCGATAGTTAGAAAATTGTAGGTAAAATAATGAATTGATGAGCTTAGAAAGAAGACATTCTTGTATTGTTCTCACCGTCAACGCTGAAAATAAACTAGATGACATGAGCACACTGAATATGCACGTTATATAGCGTTCAACGCTCCAATAATAAATTAACAAAGGAGCGTGAACGTGAAACGTAATCAACAAATTTCAATTCTCTATACGAGCAGAAATATCCTGATCCGATGCCATTTCACCCATTTCAAACTCGTTATAATGATTTGTACGAAGTATAGCTTACCTTGCAAAGCTGTCAAGGTATGAGATTCCCAACACAGCATGAGAACACTGGCGACTTTTCTGCGACATGTTAGCAATGCATAAACATACTAATGCACTTGCAATAATTCATATTAGTTCTCTTACTTAGCTTGCTTTAAATGCTGAGTTTATCACTGAAGATTTCAATCCCGTGGATTCTTGACATTACGAGTCGATTCATCGGTGGAGGGGAGAGGGGGTGCCTGCTTTGTGCTCCCAGAGTTTGTGACCCGTTCAGAGGGTGGTGATTATATTTGTGCTGATGCACTCACTGTACAGGTGGTGTATAAGATCCTGGTGCACATTTGAATCTACTTATGGGTTCTGAACAGAAGAGGAACTGATTGAATACTGTGTTTTGTGAGCTGAACTCTTGACACCGCCCACCAAGTAAACATGGCGTGAGGGTAGCGCCTACAGAGCTTGTGACTTGAAACCTGATGTGCAAACACATTGAGAGACAGCACCAAAAGGCAAGGATGTCAGCAGTGCACGTACATGTAAATTATGTATAATGTAGGAGCAAGAAGAAACGTCATTCCGATAGGCGATCTGGTTGCAATAGCCAAGACAACATAAATGTTCAGCCCCAGGCTCCAGATACAGCGACATCTAGTGGCGGAGAGAGACTGTCGTCCCGTCTAGGTGCCTCGACGGCGCCTGAGACTGCTATAAAGACTATTTTACGTCTGATGAGTGCTATTTGCAGCAGTTGACATTGATGTAGTCCCTTCTGTTGACTTGAGAAATAATGATGCAGCTCCAATTATTGCTCAAAGCCGTGACGCCAAAATCGAAATATCGTCTCATACTGAAGCAATTAAGAAGTTTCAACAGGCACTAGATGAGGTACTAAGCCTTGCCAAAGTCCGACGCAGTTGTGACTGCAATGCTGATATGATATCAAAGATATAAATGTGTATTACAGCAATGCTTGCCGAGAAAAATCGAACAGTATCTTAGAAGGTACCCATGCACCGATGGCAACTGAAGGTGTCGCTATCCCTGGCGCTAAATTCTTTTATAGCTAACGTCAGATCAGCCCCTTTCATCTCCGCCAACTGCCTTATCAGCCACAAGTTGTTCCGACTACCTACCTACGGTACCATTTTTTAACAGCGAACATCCATAGCGTTCCTCAGTCACACCAGCCACTGTCATATCTGCTAGTGCAGTGACATTCTGCCTAAACTCTGATTCAGCCCACGTCAGAATCAGCCACGAGGCTTACCATTTTACTGGTTATCACTTTAATGAAACTTTTCCTACCCAACCTAACCTAACTTAGGGCACTTGTTTCTAACCTGCGGGGCAAAGGTACGTATTCCTAACCCGTGGGGCAAACATATGTATTTTTTCTAGGGTACGTAATGCCGTTTTGTAGTTTTTTTATTGAAGTTTCATTAAAGAGATAACCAGTAGATTGGTACGCCTGTTTAGGTGTAAAGACAGAGGCAGATATGACAGAGACAGATTTTGAAGAGGCGGAATAAGCGTGTGGGCTCAAACATCGTTTGGGTCGGAAGCACGTGTGATGAAAGATTTTTAGCGATTATGAGCGTCTTCAGAACAGCTCACGCTGATGAAGACTTGGTACGTATCATCTGTGTATTCTGATATTTCTGTTATTTGTCAACATGCCATTATACCTATGTAAATTTTAAATTTAAATCCGGCCATGACAGTGAGGTGAAGTGAAATGGCGATAGTGCGCGTGTGCGGAAATAATTTTAGCGCGATCGCTGGGCTCTCAACTGCAGGCCTTCAGAGTGGTCGTACGTTTGGCAAAGCCGTATCTGCCCTGCCTCAAGACAAGTCAGCGTGGCGCACTTTGATACCGCGACCAGCTGTTCAGCCAACCTCACCAACACCAACGCAACAATCGCTGATACCACAACCACGAACTCAATTACCTACTCTCTCGCTCTCGCGAGCACAATCACCAAAATTGACACGACTAAACCTCCTACCACCACCATCACCACCGACATCACTACCTCAACAACAGCTGAAGGTTGACAACCCATGCAAAACCCAATACAGTGATATGGTACGACGGTAATGGGCGCACTCTTCAGGAGAGTTTCGCGACTAATAACGCTGCAAAACTCTTTGTGTCACTACTGTATCCTGCAAGTAGGTTCCCTATAGGATGAATGAAGGAACGTGTAAAGCAGCATCTTGGCGAAGAAACATCGTTCAAGTGCAAGAAACGTCTAAGCACAAGCGGGAACGCGTCGCCCTTTGAGATATATGGGGGCGCAAATCTACTGGAATCCGTGCTCTTTGACGAGATCATTTGGGAAGAAAAAAACCTGCCTTCTTAGCTAGTTACGACCAACGTGCGCTTACTAAAAACTGCGACCTGACAGATGAAGTAAGTGTAGCAGATGTTAGAGAACGGATTAGGGAGATACAGGTAAAGAGTAGAAGGCGCGTAAGGGATCCAGTGCAGGGCACGGCAGCTATATAATGAAGGTCAATAATGGAAGCAGAACAGAAGTTCAAATTGCCTCCCTGAATTGTTTTGACTTTGTGAAGCCTATGTCGCAGACCTCTGCAAAACAACTCAATTAGTAGCTTTGCAGGAGACTGCTTCATCCCTGGCAGCCTAATATACCGTCATCTCTGGGATAAAAGATAGCTTCATTCTCAATTTCATTCAACAATCTCTGAGCCCGCATATAAAAATTCGGCAATACGATTGCAATAGAATCCTTGGTCTTTGCGTTACATTTAACGAGATCTCTGTGCTGTTCTCAAATGTTTACTTCCTTGTCAACTCCGGTGAAAATCTGAAGGAATATCTCAGATGCATTGGTGTTCATGGGGGTATATTGGAGAGTAGGGAAGAGCAACAAGTGTGTATTTTAGGGAATTTTAATGCCTCCCAACACACCAATAGATTCATTGAGATTGAAGAGCTATTTGCCGAGCACAATGTTGGATTTCAGGACACAAGGCTGCTGCCACCTGACACGTACACGCATGTAAATCACGGTTCTCTTTCCACCTCATGAATCGATCATATCGCTTTGTCCTAGCTGTTATTAGATGCAACAATTTCCTGTCAATTGCTGTCCAGTGTTGCCTGCACTGATCACCGTGTTTTATGGGTAACTTTGAGTGTAGAGGGAATGCAGACTCCCAAACAACCTAACTCTCACGAGGTTAAGACGATTGATTGGAATTTTGAGAATAGGGGACTACTGGACAGATTCTATGCTGAGCTTGACGTCTTTCTTACAAATATTCCTGATAGGCTTCTCACAGTGAATGAAGGTGTTGATAACGTAAGATTGAATGGTCTGTATGGCGGTATGAGGCAGTGTATATTAATGGCCGGACGGCGTGTTTTTGGCAGTAGAAAACCGAGTAAATATAACGTCCCAGGTTGGAATGAACGACCACGAGAACTGAATAATGCTGGACGAGACGCTGTATTTATTAGGAGTATTGCTGGAAGGCCTCGGGTAGGTCAACTTGCGGTAGCAATGAGGAGAGCAAAGTCACGATTTCGTAGAGAACTCGCGTTTTTGAGAGAGAACGAGCAACAGTTACGTGTGCAGGCTCTTCTAGTAAAATTGCGAGAAGGTAAATGTAAAGATTTCTGGAAAGAAATTCGGTCCCTTAATCCTAAAAAGGAAGCAATTCCACTCGTGGTGGCGGGCGTAACTGGGGAAGCAAACATTGCAAGGGTCTGGGGGGAGCATTTCCAGCACATTGCTAATTCTGTTGACACGGAAGAGAATAGAGGTTGGGTGCAAAACGCCCTCGACAATGTTCCTGCTGTTAACGAAATGGTTCCTGTGGCAGAGGTTAGGAGCATTGTCAAAGGCCTCAAAAATAACAAAGCTGTTGGAAAGGACGACATACCGAGTGAAGTGTTCAAGAATGCTTGCCACAGACTACTGCAATGCTTGCTCTCTTTCTTTCTGGCTGCATTCATGTAAAGGAGCTCCGAAGAGAGGTAATGCGTGTAGCAATGTAAAACGAAGGATCAATCTCATATAAAAACTATTGCCCCATTGCTATTGCCACCTCAATTTTCAAGGTTCTTGAACAGGTTATTCTTGCAAGGCTCCAAACGTTTCTGTCTACCGCAAACAGTCAGTTTGGATTCAACGAGAGCCATGGAACTATAATGGCGATATTCGCATTGAAAGAAACTGTTGAGTGTTACAGATGTAGAGACTCGCCTGTTTTTCTATGCATTTTAGACGCGAAGAGAGCTTATGATAGAGTAAATCATTGGACTTTGTTCAGAAAGGTAATTGAAAGAGGAGCCCCTCTTCATATCGTGCACTTGCTTGTATTTTGGTACAGGGAACAGTAATTCTTAGTGCGATGGGGTAGTTCGAAATCGGCCACTTATCATAGTAAAAACGGAATTAGGCAGGGATGTCAGCTATCGCCACTGTTGTATAACGTGTACATTGACGAGTTGAATTACCTTCAAAGTACAGAAAACCAAGGGTGTCATGTCGCCAACTCCTGTGTTAACGATCTTAGTTATCCAGATGATATGGTGTTGTTAGCACCGACTCTCTCAGCATTGCAAAAGCTTCTTGATATCTGTAATAATTTTGCTGAACCTCATGATATTGTATATAACACTGCAAAAACTGTATGTATGCTAGTTAGAAAGAAGGGTCCTAGTTACTACCTATCGCCTGAGATAAAACTAGGCGGTGTTGCACTGGATTATGTGAATGAAATTCAATATCTTGAGCATATCATCGCAGCAGATTGCTCTGATGACAAGGATGTTGCAAAACAAACAAGGCGGCAATATGCAGTTGGTAACATGCTGATACAAAGTTCTCGTTTGCACCAAGGGAAGCTAAAATCCAGCTCTTCAAATCATATTGTTACCCGATTTATTGTAATGCACTGTGGAGAAAATACTTTCAATATGGCGTGAGGAAATTGACAGTGTGTTATAATGACACATTTAGGCGGCTGATGCAGGTCCCTCGCTGGAAGTCAGCAAGCAGGATTTTTGCTGAAAACCAATCAGATCACATCAAGGTACTGTTCTGTAAAGCGGCGCACAGCCTTGTGACTTGAGTTATGAACTCCCCAAATGAAATCCTCGTTGCAATCTGCTCTGGTGATACGCTCGCTGCCTCGTCATTGTTGAGGCGATGGAGAGAATTACTATACATATAGGCAGGATAGAATTGTATGCCGTAACTTATTCTTAGTTGTGTGCGGTAATTTTATAACTTTGTCCTCACTGTTACCCTAAAATAAGATGTCTCAATTGTAAAACTATGCCCATGCTGGTTGTTAATAAAGCTTTTATTATTATTACTATTATTAAGAAGGAGCGGTCCTTTCAGGAACGCTGTGATTCAAGAACCCTGCAAGATGTGTACTTTTGAAGTCTCTCTCTGTTGTGCTCCTTCGGACAAACTGAAAACACATGGAACGAAGAGTTTGCTCTCAGCGTTAGTGCGTCCTGAAACTTACATAGGCGTATGAATCCACTTTGATGAGGGATTCAGAGCATAGGTGCTTGATATACGATTTTATTCCTAATGTAAATCATCAGTCTGAAAAGGTCGATTATTTCCTTGATTACCTGAATTGAAGTCTGCTATCAAGTACTGTCTCCTTACAGAGAAATATTAAGGGTGGTTTTATCGTCTGCCAACCATCACGGTATGGGCGTCGTATCCTATGTCTCGTTCTCAGATTCTCCCTAGTACCACACGGGCAAAGCAACTCCAGACCGATGGTCAACTCTCCTTTGAACATCATTTCACCTTAAATTTGCGGTGGGCCAAGCTACTGTTGGAGCCGAGAAAATTGCATCAGGGTAAGCTGGCGGCTGCAGTGCTTGTAATACATCATTCAATGTTACCACTCAAGCATTTATCTCTGTGTCACAGCGTTTCAAATATCTAAAACATAGTATGATAGATATTATAATCACTGAAATAGAAAGAACGAACAACAGCATCTTTTTGAACCCCTTCGGAACATCTGTCGAAAACTTCTTTCCAATAGAAATATCGTCAATCTGTAACCGATTACCGCATTATCTGGTGAAAAATAACAATGCCAACTCCTGCAAACACCGTCTCATCAAGAAATGAATTAGAAAGGCGGAAACACAGCAGCCGCAAAGGGAGGCATCAATTTGTGTTGGAACCTTGAACCGTCTTGCAGCCCTAAAACTTGAGGCAGCGCATCAAGTCTGAGAAAGTGGAACTGCAAGCTTCAAGTATTTCTCAAACGAACTCATCAGCTTGTGTCAGGCCTACTCACTATACCACTAGGCTATGTTAACTCTGAAATTCTCTAGCAAACCTGATTTCGAACAGCAAACAGTCAAAGAAATTTAGAAAATGATCAAAAGTTTAGAATAGTGGGAAGCAATTCAATTGCAATATATTGATAATGTATCGTAGTAAAATAAAATCAAGGCCACACGCAAGCCAGACCTTGGCACTCATGACGTCACAAATGTAGTGACGTCACTACATGTGCGACGTTAATCGCCTTATAATTACCTTGCAGATTTGGGAGATTTTGATTCAATTCATTTTAATTTCTGATTGTTGATCGTGAGTAGTTAATAGTTCATCGAAACGCGGATTTTGTACGGTCTACGGGAATTTGCACATAACATTTCAGCGGGGTAAGACGCGATGCATGCACCTTGACTCACCGAGCGTACGGGGGTGCGCGCAGAAACGGGGGGCGGAGGGTACCGGAACTGGTTTGGTGCCCCAAGTCAGCTAACGGACGGGGAGGAGGGGGGGGAGACCGGAAGGAGGGACGGAAGGGGAACGGCGGGATGGAAGCAGGCTTACGGCCTCGATTGGCAAGGTTAATGTTATGAACATTTAATTTGTACTGTATTTATGATATATATTATTTATATATATAAGTTTTTTCTTCTTTAGATGTTTGTAGTGGAGTATAATTGGTCACTAAATGTTGCTCGTTATTTATATTTATTCGGCTCTGGTAGGATTAGTGTAATTCCAAATTTCTGGTGGGGCGAGGCGTAGGGATCCCTTAGGCAAAAAGTTGGATGCGCTCCTGGAAGATTATCTGAGTTTGCTCTTACCTGTTCCTTGTCTTATAAATTTGTTTCCGTGTCACGTTTGCTACGTTGTGAGTGTGTATATCGTTATATATTTATGTGTGGATTATATTTCTATATTTTTATGTGGCCATATACGTGGGTTTTCTTACCTAGTTGTGGTATATATGACTCATTCAATGCTTGATTGGTGTGTTCGTAGCGGTGCGGGCTTGGGATATTTTTATATGTTATGTTCATTTTTCACTTTATATTCTTTTATGGGATTAGTATGGTAGGTATGTCTTGTAACTCAATTTTCAGCCTTAGTGTGCAAATGGTCCTGCTTGTACCAGCCTGAAGGTTGGATTGCAGGCAAGATTCTGTGTTTCCCATCTATTTATTTCATATGTAGATACTATCTATAGGATTAGTATGGATTATTAGTATGATTATTGGCGAGTTTAGGTATGTATTGTGGGATGATGCAGCACCTACGGTCGAGAATCTATCTACCCCATATTGCATTACCCAGTTTTGAAACAGTTATATCAGTATTCCATTGACGCGTTTTTCCAGTAGCGAAAATACCTGAACGATATGGATTTACTGTAAGTTAAAATATTATGTTATGTATACTTAGTAATGATCGATTGATTTATGTTGAACTTTTAGTGTTTCGGAATTTCGATCAGTTGACTCATACAGTTTTAGGCATTTTAGGGTATTTAATGCTTGAAGCATCCATGTAGCAAGCAATTTCAGGCATAATTGGTTGGTTGTTGCATCATTGAGGTAGTTTTATATGTATATATGACACATCTGTTACGGTTAAACCGTGGTTACTTTAGTTAAAGAGATGTTGATTCAACCCTGTTATGGACTGATGTTGAGGCTAATTTCATTAGATTTTGTATGTACTATACCGTATTTACTTTAGGTTTCAGTTGTGTCGCATGCATGTCTTGGTATCTAATTCACATTTCTTGTTTGTTTGGTCACATGCTAGTTCATTCTCATTCATCAAGTTTTTAATGTATGTTTTGGGTATGGTAAAGAAACAGTCTTCTTGCTTTGTTTTAGCTCGTAAGTTTAGTATAGGTCTTTCAGTTTTGTACCTTCTCTGTTGAATTTCCATCTTCAATGCAATCTGTTGGTTATTTATTCAATTTAGGATATACTTCGTTTGTGTCTACAATATAGAACATTATTTCAGGTCTAATTTAGTTACATTTTGTTCATTTTTTTGTATTTTTTATATCTTCTTTCATCCTGATACAATATTTGACGTGGATATTATGGATATAGATCAGACGATTTGTTACAAATTTGGTTTTGCTGTTAGGGTATTGTATATACAGTATATTGTACGACCATTCTTCAATATTTATGAGGAGTTAGAGAATCCCCTAGGCAAAAGCTCGATCTGTTTGTGCTTGTTTGTATAAGTAAACCGATTTACTAGGATGGATACCATAATGTAGTACAATTTTTATGTGAATGATAGCAGAGTAGAGAACCTTATTTAGCTATTTTATATATGTTCCTGATGTTATGCTTTTTTTCCACGAGAATCATAGAATTGTATGTTTAAGAGGTGTATGTCCATACTGCATCTTTGTGGAATTTTTGTCATAGATCCCTAGCAAATGTGTAGTTTAACGTTTACATAGATGATAATTTACTGGATGGATGGGTCCTAGTTTAGAGGTGGTATATACTCTTTGGTTGTCATTTTGGAGTTCATCCAGGTTCAACGGGATGTTTCTTTGTTCGAGGCTGGTTAGAGACGATGGGTTAACAGATGCGAGGTACGTCTGTGGCATCATATCATGACTGTAAGTTACCTCTAAATTTGTTATATATCAGTGGTAGATTGCTGAGAAGTGACCTAGTAAAGCATTATAGAGTTCATTTTAATGACACAGTAGGCTTGGATTTACACTTCCAGAGGTATAGCATCAGTTAGGTCTAGGAATTTATTATAAATTTGAATGGTATGATAGTATAAAATAACATTTTTCACATTAACTCAGCGTTAAATGTCAGATATTTTTGGTATGGCTGTTATGTTAGTATACAATCTTAGTCATGAACCAGATCACGTCGGATATTGGAGTAGGCTTCATCATCGATGTACATATCAAATCCCTCCAACAGGGCTCAATTTTTTTCGTAATTTTTCTTCTAATGTCACACACCAGGTACACACATTCACGCTTTGTACGCATATATCCAGGACCGGGGCACGGTATAATGACGTCGTATACAGGGATAGTTACCGATATAATGTAGACACACACACACACACACATTTTGATTGCATATACAGGATCGGTTAACATCTGAGGCACTTAACTCTCATATATGTTTTTTCCATTAGAACAAAATCCTTTGATATTGTTACAAGATATATATATTGTGGACCACCTTCACGTCATGATAGGTGAAGAGAACTATGCATCTTAACCTATCCTATCCTTTTCTATCCAGGAATTATATAGTATCGATCGAGTTTTACTGCATAAATATGTTACTTTTTTATCGATTTTATGATATATTCATTTGCATCCTCTCCACTTGGCTCTACATTTTGATCTAGCCTATTCATACCCATCAAAACCTAACATAACATAACTTTATGTATGGTGTTTAGTCATTGCTATATACATATGAAGCCCTCCAATCGACTCTAAATAATACTTTAACATATGTGCTATTTATTTTGTTGTCACTCGCATCCCATATAAGTTATCAGAGTGGACCCATTTTCAATCTTAGATGGTTTGAATGTTACGGGTAACTCATATTATTTTTTTGATTTTGTCACAATTCTACGTCACTTTAACATATTATTCACACCCATCATAGCCTGACCTGACCTTATGTACAGTATTCAGTCATTGATATATACATATGAACCCCTCCATACAACTCTAAATATCACTCTAGCATACATGTTATTCATTTCGTTGTCACTCTCGAGTCATATATGTTAACAGAGAATCCCCCATTTTCCAAACTTGGATGGATTGAATGCTACATATATTTCAAATTTGTATTCAGTTTCATACAAACGGACACATTGTGGCACACCATGTTTTTCTTAATTTACTTCAATATCTCCGCTTAACTCTACAACCTTTGACAACTTGCATCTCTGAATTTTCATTTTTCTCTTGCCTATATTTTTCTTATCCTTAACGATGACTTCGTTTCAAGATCTGATCGGACGCTGATTTATGTCATACCATTCTGTATAACATCTAGATCATTTACCTCAAACTAGGTTTTCTGGCATCATTTCAACCATTGAAACAATTTTTTTCGTCTGATTTTCGAAGATTCGATGTTACGTCCGACTGTCACAATGTTCACAATTCATTACTTATCCTTCGAGTTCAGGATAATATAAACATTTAATTGAGAACATACATAGTTTTAATTAGTATTATTAGCATTTGTAGCCCCCCCTTTTAAGTTAACACTTATTTACGACTGAGGGCCACACTAATTTGAGTTCGGTCAGCCAGGTGAGGTCTACGGCGATAGCCTGTAACTGACACTCACCCTTTTACTCACTCTGGAGTTAGCTTGACTTGGCTTGACTTTATGTGTGATGATTTCACAATTCCATTCAATTTCCTCCAATGCAACGCAGCTCAAGAAAAAGGTATGTGTGTGAGGAGGGACAGAAAAAATACTACTGTAAAGTTAAAGTTAAACTATATTTAATAAAAATTAATTAACGAAGGAGATGAACCTCCTCTACACGCACACATTTTTACACATCATGTCGACCGCACGCCGCACACAAGTAACTACCGCTACAAAATAGTCGGGCCCAAAGTAAACCTGCACCCTAGAATCAAACATGTGGCACGTATGCCAATACTAAAATAACAGGCACGTAACAGGCACGAATGCCAACAAGGAAAAACCTGGCACGTATGCCAATAATAATACAGGCACGTATGCCAACTAGGAAATGCCTGGCACGTATGCCAATAATAATACAGGCACGTATGCCAACTAGATAATACAGGCACGTAACAGGCACGAATGCCAACAAGGAAAAACCTGGCACGTATGCCAATAATAATACAGGCACGTATGCCAATATTAATACAGGCACGTAAGCCAACTAGATAATACAGGCACGTAACAGGCACGAATGCCAACAAGGAAAAACCTGGCACGTATGCCAATAATAATACAGGCACGTATGCCAACTAGATAATACAGGCACGTAACAGGCACGAATGCCAACAAGGAAAAACCTGGCACGT
>SDVV010006630.1:0-18297 GCA_016164225.1 Gammarus roeselii
TATATATATAACGACCAAGAGTTAGTGACGGATTATACCTCTATACAGCCATCTAAAGAAGAAGAAAACTTATATAAATACAAAAAACATCAAAAATATAATTTAAATTAAAATGTTTTAAACAAATAAACTGCCAATGTTTATCCGCAAGCTATCCGTCTATCCTAAATGAGTCATTCACCTCCGTTCCCCTTCCCGCGCCTCCCCGCGACCCTACGCCCCCATTAGGCTCCGTCCACTTCGGACCGTCAGCCAGAATGACTCCGCCCACCGCCTGACTCAGCCAACATGGCAGCCCCAAGGTCGCCCGTCCCTGCCCTACCGCTAATTAAGCTATCTTATGCCTTCATTAATCCGGTCAAAATTTGTTCCGACCATCATGGTCGCCCCATGGTCACCCCTCCATGCGCACGAGGATAAAACTGCCTTGATCTATCCCTACCCCCCATCTATGCTCGCCCCATGGTCTTCCCTCCGTACGCCCAACGATAAAACAACCTGGATGGCCGTTTCGTACCGCTCTACACTACTGATAGAGGGTATGCTAGGGAATGGAACACTTCACGAGCAATCACGAGCTCGTATGCTCTTGCTGGCACTACTTCCAAGATGAAGTTTCGCGAGATTAACGGGAAGTTTGATAAAAGCTTGGTTGTCTTCAATTCATCTTGAAAACTGCACAAAAAGAAAATGATAGATTGCAAAGAGGAACTTTACAAGAACTAATAACTGACAAATAATTAGACTTGGTGAAACATAAGAAATTCAGAAAAAAATGCAGATGTACAAATAAAAAAAACACAGTCTTAACTCTTAGACGTGACACTTGACAAATGATCCGATGCATCATGAACAATCTAGCTGTCTGATCGAAAGACAAGTGGTGAAACATTACTCAAAATTAATGTAGGGGTTTTCCTTCGCCTAATACACGAATACTTGTTACACATATGACAGGTTGAATACATCACAATGATACACGTTGCATCTTGAAAACGTGGAACTTACTTGGGGTTTTGGCGGGGTTTCCATGCAGAAATCATAGCACTTGTATTTGTTTCGTCACTAACACGGTCATAAATAGTTCTATAACTATACTGCACTAAAAACAGCGTCATGTCTACTGGCAGAGTTAGCGCCTGAATAATTACTAAAGTAGCCTTACTCTAATTCTAGTCACTTTGTTGTCTGACGACGTACAATAGTTTTTTCCTGGTGAGGTATCCTTAAATTCATGCCGCATGTCATGGGATCACTTGTTTTGAAACAACACACACCTCAAGCATACCAACGCACACTAACTGTCCCTAGGCAGCCAGACTCGGCGATTGAAACCCACAAGCCCATCGGCCCTTGGTGCCAAAACTTGTGTACTCTCATTCCCAGGACAGTCGACATGAAAAAATGACTTACTCCAACTGCTATACTACCAACATAGGCATATTCATCATAAATAAAAACATTACCATACCGTATATGATTTGTTTCAGTGCTATTTGCCTCAGAATGATTTACTCCGAAATAAGGGGGAATACCTTAACTATATGCGCTCTATAATGACAGACAAACACAACTAGTGAAGCATACGAGTGGAAATTTCCGTTGCCGGGAGGGAGGTGAGAAGGGGTCAAGAGGCCGCCTCTGCACATTCAAATGCTCCAGAAGCCTTTGCCTAAACTGCAGACCAGTTGGTTCAAACCATAAACAGTATTTCTTCTCTCGTCGATGCATGTGGGGTCTATTTTCCACACACACCTGCCCGAGAGGAAAGCGCATTGTCACCTATTGTAGATGAGTGATGATTCGCTTTCTTGCTACTAGAGCCCCTGCCCTTCTTGGTCTGGCAGCGTTCGGCTCGTGACCAGCTGTTGTATTTGATGTGTCTTCCTTGTTAGGGACGGTTTGGCAAAATTTGTTCTCCTGTCCGTCGTCCGCATCGAGCAAGGGTAGGGGTGCCTCGTTTGGATCCGACAACTTGGGAGAAACCTCCGAGATTTCTCATGCTTTTACTTCCAATGGGTAGAACAATTTTACCGGGTGACTGACTGCCCCACCTCGTGTCTTTAATTTCATGCTTCTTACATGACCTTCTTTGCCCTTGTGCAGCTCGATGACCCAGCCCAGGTTCCATAGAAACCTGCGACAATCGTCGTGTATTTGGACTATGTCACCCAGCTTGGGTGACATAGTTTTCTGGCCTCTACGGCGTTATGCCGACGAATGGTCAAGTACTCTTTCTGAACCTCGTTTGGAAACAATGCAGAATCCTTCGGACGTTTTTCTGGCGGCATGAGAGGAGTTCTGCTGAGGGATCAAATTCTTCCTACGGATCAGGCGTTGCGACAGGTATGCTTTCAAGACGATATCCGAGCATCAGCTGGGATGGTGTCAGGGTTGATGGTCATCAACCGAGTCTGAGATAGATGTTAATGGACGGTCACTTGGGTCCGCTTCTATCTCACAAAGTATGGTGTGCAGTTCGTCTTCTGTCACCATAGCTCAGTGAGGGTACAAATGATTAAACCAGTGGTTTTATAATATTATTTTGAATTATAAAAAAGTAATATGTCAACAGTTTAACTCGCAATAGAGCACTAAACACTGTTTGCAATATAAACGGACACAACTGAACAAAAGTGTAAATGAACAGCAAAAATAAGTGTAGTAAGTGTAGAGCGACGCAAAGGCGAAGCAAAAGCGTAGAAAAAAAAACGGAAAGTGGAAAGCGCCCACCCTGTAGGAAGATACAAAACACGGGTTATAAGAACTTAGTAATTATTACACGCATCTAAGTATGAACGAATACAAGTATATATATCAAAAATTGTCGTACAAAACAAATAAACACTGAAGGGCTAAATCAGACGCATCTAAATATGAGATTATAATGTCAGACACGCTGAGTGTTGATCGTTCTTCTAATCAGTCCCACCTCCACCCGATGACTCCGCTACTGAAGTGTGATATGTTCCATAATTTAGTCCTGCACTACTACAACAATATGGGAGGGCCTTGTTTTATGTATATGAAGTGATCCTCCAACGAGTGGCCCACTCACCTTTTGGGCCCCTCCCCAGAGAGGCGTGGTATTTTAAAGCCTTGGACTTATTGGCATACGAAATAAATTTAGTCTGTTAACAAATTTACAGGCTCCTCCCATTTTTCTGTTTACAATATGCGATAACCCTGAGCTCAACAGTGTGAAACACAGCCCCTCTGTGTTATTGGATCTAGTCCATAAAATGCTGACTCGTCGAGTTTTACAGGATGCCCAAATGGCACTACACTCGTCGACGTCTCCTAGTCATGTAATCCATATGGGGGACCACCTGCTTCTGGAGGGGAACTGGAAGATATGTAAGAAAAGAGATTTCTTCGTGTAACATAAGCTAGGGTTAACAGGCCTAAGGTCTGCGCTGTTTCTCGGACATACACAACTCTACCGCCGTTGTAAAGTTTGTTTAGCCCCTGTGTTCAAAATATGTGCTAGCGGGGGTGATCATAACATTGCGACAGGCATGCTGTCCAGACGATATCCGAGCATCAGCTGTGATGGTGTCCGGGATGATAGTCATCAACCGAGTCTGAGATAGATGTTAGCGGACGGGCACTTGGGTCCGCTTCTATCTCACGAAGTATGGTGTGCAGTTCGTCTTCTGTCACCATAGCTCTGTGTAACGTTTTCTGAAGACACAGCTTGACCATCTTCACTATCCTCTCAAAGAAACCTTCGAACCAAGGGGCCCGACTGGGGTTGAAATGCCACTTGCATTAATTTTGATTCAGCTTGCTCCGTACACTGTGATGTTCCTCCCAAGATTGCAGTATCTTGGCGAAACTCACAAAGTTTGAACCGTTATCACTGATCAACAAAGGATAGGAAAGACGAGCGGAGAATCTTCGAAATGTTCTAAGAATGCTTCTGCCGACAGGTCCTTGGCAACTTCTAGGAGAACTGTTCGCGTGGATGCAGAAGTACACAGGGCAATGTACCGTTTGTCAACTTGAGTCCCTGTCTTTACATAAATGGGACCAGCATAATCTACACCAGTTACCGAGAAAGGGCGTGACTGACTTTCTCTATAACCCTGTTAAAGAGTAAGTCAGTTGGTGGTCCGCGGAAATGCGTCCCACGTTCCCGTCTACAGTGCATGCATTTCCTAATTACGTTCTTGATTATCTGTCTGGCTCTTGGTATCCACCACCTTTGACGTAGGCTGGCCACGACGTGGTTTATTCTCATGTGGTGTCATGTTAGGTGACTCTCTTCGATGATCATTTCGATGATGCGATGCTTGGCAGGCAGTAGGACTGGATATTTTACATATTCATCCACCTCAGCTTCGGTGAGTCTACTTATCACTACTCATTTGTCACCTCGAAGTGTTAGGTTTAGTTGCTTCATCAATGGAGTTGAGCCCCAGGAACTGGGATTGCGAATGAATTTTATCTCATCCCCAAAAACTTCATGTTGAAGTGCTTTGGCTGCCCAGTTCTCGGCCCATTCCAACTCCTCGAGACTCAGACTCATTAGCTGTCTCTTACCATTGTATAACAACTTACCATGTTCTTACCCTTAGACTTACCAATTACCTTCACCTTTAACATACCATTAACCTCAACCTTTAACTTACCATTTGAATTTTCATTTACCTTGCCCTTTAGGCCCTCCATGAACTTTTTCGCCCAACCCAGAGTATTGATCAATTTTTTGAAGGTGCAACACTTGTTTGCAACTGCAAGAAGGAAGGACTCTGCGATAGAACAGGGAGGTCTCTTCTGCTTTATTTAGTGTTACTGTGTGCACTTCAGACGGAAAGTTTTCCCACTCCTGGAATTCCACTATGTTCTTGAGCCCATGCCACCACATGTGACTTGACTTCAGTTTCCTTGGGCTAACTCCTCGAGTTATCAAGTCTGCAGGATTTTGATTTGTGGGAACATTTTGCCAGTTGACATTTGGGAGAATTTTCTTTCTGTCTAGCTTCTGGCTTGCATGCAAGCCTCTAGGGGGCTCGTTGAGTGGATCCAACACAAGGCAACTTGACTGTCTGACGATATGTGAATGGCTTCAATATTGACTTCCTTTTCATAAGCCTCACATACATACCTGGTCAGCCTTGCTCCAAGTAGTGCTGCAGTCATTTTCAATCTTGGTACGAAAAGCATATTTTTTAAGGTGTAATCCGTCCATTACCATCAACAGTTTGGCTTTACCTTCCTTCACTGAAGCCGTACACAACGGCTCCATATGCTACTGTAGAGGCATCTACAAATTTGTGTAGGGTCACTGACTTTCCAATTTCTGCGTTGCGTTTGATGGGTATGTCACCCATCATTGAGAACTCTTACTTGATCTTCTCCCATTTTACTTCAATGGCTTCCGGAAGATCATCATCCCAACTCACCTTTCACGGTCAAATTTCCTTCATTATGAATTTAGCTTTGATGATGATGGAGGATCAAACTGTGCGGCTGAACAAACTGTGCACCTGAACCACGCAAGATTATTCTCTTACAAGGGTGACCTGGACTGTGTCCCATCTGAGTCCCAGGACAGGAAGAGTGGGTTTGATATCTGACTCACCTTCTGTTTCTGTGGTCATTTTGAGCTCTGGGTCATTTGTTGCCAATTCCCTGAGGTTGAGCCCGGCTTCACCCAAGATTTACTTGGATGAACCATATAATTCCTTCAGCTCCATCTTTGTTGATGTAATGATCAAGAGGTTATCTACATAGATGTTCCTCTTGATCTTATCCATAAAGTCCCTTTGCCCACCATACTTTCCCAAGCGGTGGTCAAGGATAAACTGAGAGCAGGCTGTTCCAAAGAGAATGACCTCGAAGCAATGGGTGTCTATGGATTCTTGGGGTCTCTAGGCCATAAAAACCTTGTGAAATCTCTGGCCTGCTCATCCAAACCTACCATAAGGAATGCCTTTGCAATGTCAGAACAGGCGGCTAGCGCCCCCAATCTGAATCGCATCAACATTTGAGGTAACTCAGGGACCTTGGATGGTCCATGATACAAACAATAATTTAAACTTACACATCAATGTGTGGTTTAGAGGAACAATCAAATACCACACTCAGGAATGTTGCCGGAGAATTCTTCTTCACTGAATGGTGTGGAAGAAAATGACAGACATTCTTCGGTTTTATGTTACTTACCTTTTCGAAGAAACCTCTCTGCAACTGCTGTTGCATTACACCGTCATATTGCTTCAAGAGTTCAGGTTCTGACGTCAAACGCTTGAGATTGCTCACCAGTCTCCCTTGTGCCAAACGATAATTGATTGACAGCGTGGGATGAGTTGCTTTCCACGGCAATCTAGCTGCAAACCTACCCTCAGAAAACCTGATGCTAATGTTGAACTGCTCTAGGGCTGCCTTATCATCTGGGTGAGCTTCCTCTGGCGATATTCGAATGAAGTCTAGTTCCCACAACTGGCCAACATCTCTTTCAGGCTCCTTGTTGACTGTAACCTTGAGCGCAGTGATTACGCTTACCTGTGGAGATGTCAACTCTCTGCTTGTTATGGATCCAGGCAACATGTCTCCCAGCTTTGATGATATTATTGTAACCTCTTCATCCTGTTCTTCAGGAATGATGAAGCTATAATAATAATCTGCTTCCACGAGCATTTCTACAGGGATTTGGACTGTATTATTGAACTCATCAGCAAGATTGCGTCATTTGGCTGTTAACCTTTGAGCAAGCTCATTTACTCCATTCATGTGGAGAGTGGTCTAGGTGGTATGAAGACATGATGTGCCTTCATTGCCTAGCATTTCTCTTTCGATGAAGGATTCCTGCGCGCCCTGATCGAACCAAGCTCGCACAAGCTTTGTTCCATCTTCGGCTCTCAAACTTACCATTGCTGTGGGTAGGGCATTAGCTTTCCCACATCCTGCTTCTAGAGCATTTACAGTAGCTATACTAGCAGGAACATTTGCTGCAGCCACAGCAACATACCTTTCTGATTACCTAAAGACTTGTCATCCTCCGACCTTGGATACTTACCTCTTTTGTTACATAAAACAAATGGTGACCAGTCTTCTCACATATCTTACAGAACGTATCCTTTTCAGAGAAATCCTTTGCTCTGTGGCCCACCTTGAAAAACTTGTAACAAAGGCGCAGCTCAAACACTCGAGCTTTCTTTGCCTCAGTGGGCTGGTATTTTGTGCATTTATACACAGACTGATCTACTGAACATAGACCACACCCAAATGATCCTACCTGAAATGACCCAACAGTGGTCTGGGGTTTGGAGTTTTCCCCTTGACATCCTCTGGAGTGACTTCCATTCTGTGTTGTTGACCTTTGAGTGCCAGCAGTTGACCTCTGCTTCCAGAGATTTTTGGATTTACCTTGTGTGTCAGTCTTCCATTCTGACTATCACTTCTCTCAGCGCTACACGGAAATTACTCATGTTCCAGTCTTCAGATTTTTTTGGGACCCTTACAAGCTTCTAGAATGGTAGGAGGTAGTTTCCACTTGAGCAGGATGACTACGATACAGCTACAGTTTGTACACTTGTTGCAGTCTTTCCTCGCAGTCTCCAAGTTAAACAGTTGAGCCTCTATTTTTTGCCTAAACTCTTGCAAGGACGCTAAGGATCCCGAACTTGCTTGAATGTCATCCAAGGCACAGAGATGAGCTATTTTAATGCGCGACTCATCTCCAAACTGTTTTTTGCGCTGTGCTACTGCTTGAGGGTATGCTTCATTTGTGGGTATGGAACTCATCAACACACTTTAAGCAGGACCTTCAATTATTTGTTACTTAGATAATGGAATTTTTAGAGGGTTCCAAACGACCGCCAAAACCTCTACCTCAGGGCACATACCCTCCTTCAAAAGCTGTTGAAGAAGGGTGTGTCCCCTGAGAAATTCATTACCTCCAGGGTTGGTAACTTCACTCATGCAGCCCTCCTTATTTCACTAACAGATGCAGTGCCATTGCAAAGTAGACCAACTCGTGTCTC
Source organism: Gammarus roeselii (assembly GCA_016164225.1). Taxonomy (NCBI): domain Eukaryota; kingdom Metazoa; phylum Arthropoda; class Malacostraca; order Amphipoda; family Gammaridae; genus Gammarus; species Gammarus roeselii. Next base: position 7,992 of record SDVV010006630.1, read on the forward strand.
ATCCATCAAGCGGTTACACTTTGTGACGAGCAGACGAATCTCATCTAACTCATACCATGTTCCGCTGCCATGTTGCAGAAGGCGGCTTTGCTGACTGTTTCATCACACACCAGCAACTCTTGGAACTGCTCTTGTAGATCCACCCCTTTCTGGATGTGCCCTTCAGCTAGCCTCAAATTCGTTGCAAGAGCATCTACAGTATATTCTCTGGGGCACCGAAGGGGCCTGCATCACAACACAGCTTCAACCTTGGAATGATTGAGGTGATGATGCCTTTATATGCCCCCTTCCTGCGAGTGACACTATTCATGGTTGACGGAATCTTCACTAACGAAGTCTACTGGACTAACTAGTCAATAAATATTCCCCCTTTTCTCAAATGTTTCCGCAACCTGTCTCAAGGAAAGCTCACTAGCTACTTTACATAAGCACGGAAACAAAGAGAAAATGAATTTCTATTGAGACCTTGACTTTAATCTTGATGGCATACAGACAACGAAGATCTGCCATATTTACTTCTTGTTGGTTTAAATGTCTCCCTACAAGAATGTTCCTGAAGCTTGTCACAAGAGAGGCACAATGCTTCCTCAGAGCACAGTAACAATCAAGAAAAATTAATTTCAACACAACACTTTGACAGAATCCTGACAGCACGTAGACACAACATAGGTCTACCTTATTAACTCTCTGTTGATTGAAATTCCACCTTCCAAAAATGCTTCTTAGGCTTTTCACAAGAGAGACACACTGCTTCCCCAAAGAACAGAAACACTCAAAAAAAATGAATTTCTACACAAGACCATTTGCTATCAGGTTTTACAGTACTCATGTCATTTGCCTTTTACCGTCTTTGGTAACTGAAAAAACTGTCAATCCATTTGACAAGGTAATCACCAATGATAACCAGGGTTGCACTCAACCTTGTCAACAAAAGCTAACCTTGAAAACTAGGATTTCAAACATCAACACTTATTTGCAGTAATCTGTTAATTAAATTTTTGTCATTTAAATATATTTCAAAAGAACTATTCATGAGAAGTACACTACTCCTCAAAGTCCAGAAACAAATCGAAACAAACAAATTTTCTTCAAGGCACCAATTATATAACCTTGTTTGACGGCTCTATTACTGATTTTGAAAATCGAAAACTGTCAATCCATTGACAAGATGATTCCCAATTATAACCAATGCGAAATTCAATACATGTTTAACAAAGAATAACACTGAAAAATTAAAATGTCAACATTAACATCTATTTTCAAACATTAGTAAGTATTAAACAAGTGAAAGTTCATGAGGATCTTACCTTTTTCCCTGAACTTTGCACAATCATGCTATTTTATGATATTATTTACTTGCCAGCCGCAGAACATTATTGAAAGAAGCATGACAGCAATTTATTCTAACCATAGCTATATTAACCATACCATAATTCATGCTACTAAATCTTCATACATGTAAATATGAAACATCAACAGTTATTTCCTGAATTTCTAGGAATTTTTCATATGAAAAACATCATCACACTGTTCAATCACTTTATTTTACATTTTTATGCGTGGGCACTGGGCACTTTTTCCCTAGATGACGCCTTTCAACCATAACGCTGGCCTTTTTCAAACAATGACGGCCTGGTTAGCCGTCCGGTTCTTGATAGGACCATATTGTAAGGTTTTTTCCTTCCCTTAATACACGAATAATTGTTACACATATGATTGATTGAATACATCACAATGATACACGTTGCATATCAAAAATGTGGAACTTACTTGGGGGTTTGGCGGGGCTTCCATGAAGCAAAAATTTGGCGCTTTAATTTGTTTCGTTACTAACACGATCATAAACTGTTCTATAACTGTTCTGCACTAAAAACAGCGTCATATCTAACTGGCAGGGTTAGTAACTGACCCATTACTAAAGTAGCCTTAGTCTAATTCTAGTCACTTTGTTCAGTCTGACGACATACATCAGTTTTTTCCTAGTGAGGTATCCTTAAATCCATGCCGAATGTCATGGGAGCACTTGTTTTGTAACAGCACATGGTTTAGGCATACCAACGCACACTAACTGCCACTAGGCTGCCAGACTCGGCGGTTGAAACCCACAAGCCCATCAGCCCTTGGCACCAAAACACATGTGCTCACATTCCCAGGACAGTCGACATGAAAGAATTGCTTATTTCAACCCATTTACTATCAATATATTCCTATTCACGATAATCAAAATATTACATACTGTCTTTGACCAATTTCAATGCTATTTGCCTTAGAATGATTTACGCTCAGTTGAGGGGGAATACCTTTGCTTTATAAGCTCCATAACGACAGAAAAACACAACTAGCGTAGCAGACGAGTGGGAATTTCAGTTGCCGAAGGGGAGGGGAGAAGAAAGCAAGAGGCCGCCCCTGCCCATGTCAATGCTCCAGAAACCTTCACCACAACTACAGACCAATTGGTTTAAAACCATTTACAATATTTCCTCCCCCGTCGAGGCATATGGGGTCTATTTCCCGCAATTAACATACTGTTCATTACACATAAAGAAGACGCGGATGGAAAAGAAGGATAACTTCCGAACGGACATTGGGTTGTTCCTAAACAATTAAATGGAGAGGCGAGGGATTCACAGATTCACGTTCGAAAATGAACACACGATCAGCGTTTCTGACAAACGTATGCGTAGTGGTATATTTATAATTGGTTTGAACAATCTAATCTCAGCAAGTATGGTGTTCAGATTATTGAACGCAATAACAATCAAAGGCTTCCACAGATTTACACAATCGATAGACTCAACAAACACAGAATCGACATTCCCCGGCACCGCTACTAGGTCAGGTGTCGTGCCCAGAACTAGTGTATAAATGTTGTCAGTAAGACTAATATCGCCTGGAGCGAGAAAGCACTTCCGATTGGTTAGATCACCACCTGAACACGAAGGAATGCATTATATTTAAGTTAGGCAATATTGATCCGAATAACTGCGAACCAAATTTTCACTAACAATCGCGTTGAGGCACTTTTACGAGAACCGTGAAACCTCGTCAAGAGAAACAAGGTTGTTGGTGAAGAGATATGGGATGCGTCCGTCCAACGTTAAATCAACGATCACTCAGAAGGGATCGTGTAGGCTACGCCCTACACTTTAGATTTAATTGTAAAGCAGAGAAAACTTCAGTAATCGCTAAGCAATGAATGACCAATGAAACGACAACGACAGTTTTAAATTTGGAGAAATCAACAAACCGAATGCTACACCTACACGGTAATCCGAGCAATCGACAAATGGGCAGTGTTGACTAACGACTACCGCTAGAATGTGAGTTCCTGACAAAATAAATAAAGAAGTTCTTCTTCTTTACACCATTGCACTCGCGTGAAAGAAGGGAGGAAGGATTTTAACAATATTTAAATTTCAATTGTGAACACAAATGTTAACGCTACGATGCCAGTACATAAAACAGAGAAAAAACTGACAAGCGACGGCAATTTGAATATTCTCCGCTGCAAACGCAGCACGAACACACCAAAGTACCTAAGCCCTGCATTGTAAAGGAAACACAGTATTGCACTCATTCTAAGTTGATCAAATTGATTCGGTAAATGACCGGCCTCAAATAGAGTTCAATATAAAAACACGTACGGCAGGTTCTGTTTGCAAACAATAATTGGTAAGGTCCAAGTATCCATAGTGTTATATACAAGATAATTATTCTGGAAATGTTTGGAGGAACGTTGTACAAGATCATTTCCGTGCAGCTTTAAAAGACAGTGATAGAGCAGCTAATATATTTTTTTCGCGTCAATTCATCATTTATAAAGCAAGCCGTTATGATGTTATCTCTTTCAACTTTTGTCAATTTGTAGAACATAACAATAGCTTGGTGAGATGACGCAATTAATGTTCATGGCCTTCGGAGGAATTTCCCGAAATGTATCACCCAATAATTTCCACACGTCCCATTCAAATTATACTCCCAGGAATACTCAGCGGCCCAGGATGCGACTGCTACCCTCATTCAGGGAATTGTCGCCGCCCATAAAACTGGCTATGAAAATATGTTATCGGCCTGCCTGCGAGGGCGTTGCAGGAAACGTTGATAAATGTCAACATTCAATCTTAGTGGACGATAGTTACAAAAATTTGAGTTAATTTCAAATAGCCAGAGAGGCTGTTATAGCGACACGTTTTAATAAGGAATTGCTCACTGTTAGGTCACTGAATTGATATTGGTATTATTCTATTTTCGACAACTAATTTGAGTCTAAGTTTGGGTCAGATATTTTAAAATATGCTCTAAGTTCATTTATAGAAATATGACTGCGGCTTGGGGATGCGGTATCAGTTTCAATCTCGTTATCGGGTGGCGGATTTAGGTAGTGAAAGTGATGTATGCCAAATTTCGCTGCATATTTCAGTATCCTTCAATCAGACAAGTTCAGTGGTTCCCTCCACTGACTAATATGACTTTGACTTAATAGCTTATTCCAATCATTAACCTGTGTAGGCAACGGTGTTAGTGAGGAACAGGTTTTACGACCATTTAGACCTCTTAGATGATGAAGTATGATTAATTGGATCTTACTTTTATTGAGAGCCTAGCGGTATTTGTCATGGCATCCATACAAATCGAAAAGCTAACTACGAGTATGGGGAGGTGATGACCGACGTATCAACGTTTTCTTCAGTCGAGAACGAAAGTATGGAAAGAACCAACTCGACCCACACCACTATCTCCTAACAATATGTTGCTAACCAAGAAAATATGGTTAACGATCTAGGCTGGCAAGAGGCGCAGTATATGGTTATGACATTTATTGCCTTAAAATCACCAATTCCTGTGGGAAAGAGGCCGTATCGTTGCAGTACATAAATGACGTAATAGAAAAAATGCTAACATACCATCACTTGTTAACAACTCCATAGCAACCAAAACCTTGCCGCATAATTTGAAATATGCGATCATAAGAGGGATCCATAAACATGAAGAGACAAACTTCCCTTCATATCTCAGAATGGTAAATTTCCTATATACGTTTTACTTCAGATTATTGGGAAAAATTATTACAAGCCAACTCCTAGCCATATTTGAGGATCCAACTGTTAGAATGCATATTGACGGAGGACATCCGGTGAAGATACACAGACAAAATATTGTAGATTAGATTAGAGTATGGTGAAAAAAACGAGCACATGTGCTCATGTCGAGTGTTTATTTTGAAAGAAATGAAAAAAGAGTGGGCGATAGTCAACGAGACTTTAGAAATTCACGCACACCTTCAAAAAAGGAAGGTTGTAGGAACAGAAAAGAGAAGGACCACCCCTACTGTCACCACTACCTACTACCACCACCCCACAACTACCCGGGGCATTTCAGCCCCGCAGAAGAAAGGGTCGATGGTCAGGAGGACAATTCAGGAACAGGGTGAACAAGAAGGGAAGAGATGCATTTAGGCTCCAGGCGGTCGCATCTCAGACGGTCGAGCACAGACGGAAACGCCCATACGCTCAACGGACTCACACTTTTCTTCGAGCGCATGCTTGTTGGCTTGCTTCAGAGGTTGGGTCAGACGGACTCCAACTAGGTATTGAGTCTACTTCCAAAGATGCATATGGGAATTAAATTTCGACATGTATGTGCACATTTGGGAGAGCAGCACACCCAGTTGCCCGGTTAGTGGTCCTTCCCATGTGCTCAGAAGATTAAGTCTTCTGTACGCAAGCGGTTCCTTGAAGGCTGTCGCACTTCACGGTGAGACGTCGGAGTGACATCTACTAGGGAAGAGTTGTTCGTGGCAACTCATGAGTTTATTCAAAAGAAACACGAGAATTTTAAATTTTGAAAAACTTGTATTATTGTATGTTTCAGGCCATGAATGGCACGAGTATTTAACTTTGGAGTTATGTCATGTCAGAGAAAAACAAATGTTTTTAATTTTGATCAATCATCGCAAGATTTGCTCCAAAAAAAACATGAACAGTTATCGCAGATTTAAGTGCAAAAGATTCAAACAACCGGTATTTAAATTTTGAAATTATCTCGGACATCTGTGAGGAATGGGTTAGTAGGTAAGTGTCTCTCTTGGCCATGCTACAACAGGGTCACTCCTGGATCTGTACTCCATGAGAGAGAGAAGACGGTGAGGTCATTCAAAATGTACATATGGGTCAATTTAAAGGTGAGATGCCGGAGGGGCAGGTGCATTGAGTGCACTTTTTTTTCATATTTCAAGATGAGATGCCAGAAGGACATCTCAATGATCTATATATATTTCAACTGAGGTGCTTGAGAGGTTTTATACATTTCAAGTGAGATGCCAGAGGGACATCTCCAAGAGATGTAACCGATGCTGGTATTACAAGAAAATTGCTTCGCTATTATTTATTATCAAGTCTTTTTTCACTGTCTATCCATACACGAAGGCAAGAAGAAAAGAAAAAGAGAGTAGCATCGTGTCGACAGTGTCCTTCCATAGGTAGTTACTCACTGATTCAGCGGATGAATGTTCATACCCCCATTTCTGTCCTTTCTTTTCTCACCCGACAGGGAAGGTAGAAAAGTAAGGATAAAAATACCAAAGCGTCGGCAAGGTCCCTCCGTAAGAGGATGCTCGTTGCCCCAACAATGAATAGATGATATCTGTCGAATCTACGTCGTACCGTAGAGTTGAGAAGGCTCTCTTCGTAGCGCGGTTCCGATTTCCGCATATCATGGGGTGTGGGGGTGAACCGCTTTGCTGCTCATCGGTAAGCGTCGCTGGGTCGCCGGCCGACTTCACCCGCACAATTTTGTCGAATCTACGTCGTACCTTAAAGTTGAGCAACGCTCTCCTTCTGTTGCGGTTTGATTTTTGCATAGCATGCGGTGTGAAGGTCAGCCGTCGATGCGTCTTCTCATCAAGAGCCGCTGAGTCGCCACAGACTTCAACCGCCCTGATTCGTAATTGTTATCTATCTTTCCCCATTTTTCTCCTCCCTTTTCTATCCTTTAGGGAGTGTAGAGAAGTGAAAGAAAAATACCATTGGGTCGGTAAGGTCTCTCCATATGGAAAATACTCATTGCCTCAAATATGGATGGTATCTGTCGAATCTACGTCGTGCCGTAGAGTTGAGCAAAGATCTCGTCCTGGTGCGGGTTCGATATTCGAACATCATGGGTTGTGGGGGTGAGTCGCCGGCAGACTTCACCCTCACTAGTTAGCAATTTTGGCTATATCTCCCAATTGTTCGTATTTTTTTCATCTCCCTCAGGGAGGGTAGAAAAGAAAAAAGAAAAATGACATCGTGTCGGCAGGATTTCCCCGTAGGAAGATATTTGTTTCCTTCAGCAATGGATGAGACCCGTCGAATATAGGCCGTCGAGTTGAGCAGGAGCTCTCCTCTTAGTGCGGGTTTGAATTTCGTATATCATGGGGTGTGGTGGTGAGTGCTGGCACCGTACCACATAATAATTATAATAATAATAATACTAATAATAATGGGTAAAAATTCATGGAATCTCTCCAAGTCTTCACCGCCGCTTTGATTTGAGCAAGCCCTCCTCTTAGGCGGTGTCGATTTTCACGATACCATAGTCCCCGCATTTGCTTGTCCCGTTATGACAGCAGACGGCCTTGTAGGCTAGCGGGGATAGGTGAATGCGAGTACCGTTACGGGCTCACACCCAGTACCGGTGGCCCTGGCGTGGGCTTAGGGGTGTTTGAGAGTCGCTGTAACACCTCTCACCGGGTGAATTTCTAGAATGATCGTTCTCGAGATGTTCTCAGTCTGTATGTACTTGCAATGCAGTATTATTATCAGTCTGCCTGTGTTTACAATGTTATTGGTTTAAACCGTTCCGTTACAATATGGAGTTTTTCAGTCGCTTGAGTTGGTCAGCGATGGCAATCATTACATTGTTACTGATAGTGAAATTATGAGTAATAATTAACAATTACTACTACCAGCGAAATGCAATTACTGTTACTAATAATGGATTCATTAGTAGTAATAGCTTGAATTGTGAAGAGAGCCATGTCATGCTCTGTCCCAATATCCCTGTAATTAAAATCTCGACAGCTCTTGGGAAAATCATGTCGTTCTCAGGTTAAACGAGTCACGTAGCCCAGTTGGATGCAGAGCCAACTACCGCAGCTGGTAAGTCGTTCCAAACCCGTGAGATTGCGATCGGGAAAAAGTGTTGCAGTATAGTCGTAGCTAAACGTTTTTCCACAAGTTTCACAACGTTGTATCGGGTACAAGTGTTGTGGTCCTTGTCGACTAGGCCGACAGGGCTCACGTTGTTGAATCCCTTCACGTATTTGAAGGTTTAAATGAGCTGGCCCCTCAGCCTTCGTTGCTCGAGGGTGATGAGGCCAAGCTCTTCAAGTCTATTCTCGTAGCTGTGGTGGCGTAGCTGCGGGATAAGCTTAGAAGCTCAATGCTGGATTCGTTCCAGTTTGGCTATGTCCCCCTCATGTGTAGAGACCAGAATTGGACTGCATGATCGAGGTGGGGACGGACGAGGGACTTGTACAACGGCAATACAATGTTCTCCGTTTTGCAGAGGAAGTTACGGGAGACGTAGCCAAGGTTACGATTAGCAATCTTGTAACTTGCTTCGACCTGCACGCCCCATTTTGAATCTTTCGAGATTTGGACGCCCAAGTCTCTCTGTTGGTCAACAGTTGCAAGATCTTTCCTGTCATCGTGTGGTTAAAGTTGGCATTGCAACACCCCATGTGCATAACTGTGCATTTTGCAACATTGAAGGACATTTGCTACGCTACCGACCATTGGACGAGTTTTTCGAGATCTTATTGAGTCTCAACTCTGTCTCCCTCCCTCCATGCTGCATGGCAGAGCTTCGTGTCGTCGGCCAATTTCGATACCTTGGACAGTCACCCCGCATCCATGTCGTTTACATAGATGAGGAAGAGGATAGGACCCAGAACACTGCTCTTGGGCACCCCAGAGGTAACAGAGGCCCACTCAGACAAAGCCTGGCCGATGCTGGCTCTCTGCTTGCGTCCTGCTAGGCAGGCGTGCAGCTAGCGAAGTACGTTGCCACCAATGCCGAGCTAAGAGACTTTGTGTAACAGTCTCCTGTGTGGCACCTTGTCGAAGGCTTTTTGGACTGCCTTGCTGCGGTCGTAAACATTGATCACCTCATTGAAAAAAATCTAGCAGATTCGTAAGATAACTCCTCCTACGGTGGAAGACGTGTTGAGTGTCATGAATGAGTCCGTTGTCTTCCAGATGATTGACGAGGTGATTTCGTATCAATCGCTATATGGTTTTGCGCACGATCGACGTCAAGCTGATAGGTCGATAGTTGCTGGGCGATTGTCGGTCTTCTTTCCTGAAGATTGACGTGACATTGGCAACTCTCCAGTCTCCGGGGACCTCACCACTCGTCATTGATAAGTTGAAGATGTGGGTTAGGGAATCCGCCAATTGTACTTGGGTTTCCTTGAGAACTCTTGGGTGGTGTCCATCTGGACCGATCAATTTGTTAATGTCCAGTCCATCAAGTTGTTTGACAACTTCCTCTCTTGTGAACGCAATGTCGTTGAGGCAGACTTCCCCAGCGTTAACAGTATCTCGTTCGTAGCCGGGGCCCTCAACTATGAACACTGAACAGAAGAAGCTATTCAGGACACTGGCCATGTCCTCAGGTGACGTTCTGAGTACACTGTCTTCATCCATTAGCGGACCAACTGAGTCCCTAGCAATTTTACTCTCGTTGATATACTGATATAAATTCTCTAGGTTCTCTTTCGCGTTATCCGCAATGTTTTTCTCTTTCGAGAGTCGGACAAGTCTAGTGGCTGTCCTACATGCCAGGCGATGCAGTTTTGGCGCCTCTGCGGAGTTATCCCTCATTCGTTGCGCATTTAGTTGATCGCGACGATTCAAGGCGCTTGCAGCTTCGACGTTCCACCAAGGGGCCTGATCCTTTGAGCGGGATCAATGGCCCTCAAGGGTATACATCGGTCGCTGGCCTCGTAAACTCTCTCATTGAGGATGCGGAAGCAAGTGTCCACCGTACCTTCTCTGAGTTGTTCGGATAAATTAATCGCACTTAGTTGTTCTCTCATCCCCTGGAAGTCTGCTCGCGCAAAATTGGGGCGACGTATAGCTTCCTGGGGGGCTGGATGGGGTACTTTTAAGGTGAATTCCACCGAGTTGAGGTCAGCAACACCTAGTTTGTTGCCAACTAGGATGTTGCCCACCAAGCGCTCCTCAATTAACATTACTAGGTCCGGCTGGTTGTTCCCCCTTGTTGGTTCACGAACATATTGGGTCATGCCATTATCGGCATG
>SDVV010006631.1:0-18297 GCA_016164225.1 Gammarus roeselii
CGCCGCTATGACGTTGTATGGCCTATGATCAGGTGTGATGAGCGCTTCTAATCTCTAATGGCTCTGCCGTCGTATCGTCTAGCGCCGCTATGACGTTGCATGGCCTATGATCAGGTGTGATGAGCGCTTCTAATCTCTAATGGCTCTGCCGTCGTATCGTCTAGCGCCGCTATGACGTTGTATGGCCTATGATCAGGTGTGATGAGCGCTTCTAAACTCTAATGGCTCTGCCGTCGTATCGATTACCAGCAGTGACATGAAACGCTACACGAGTGAACGTTACTTTAAAAAAAATCAATAAATGTCCAGCACACCTGGTCATAGTTTATTCCTCCATGCCTTACAACATTCACCTCAGCTTCATTCATATAGTTCCTGTAGTGTAGTACCTTACTTGTATCATCTACTCGTTCACTTGCACCCAACATTACGAGTTAAATCATTAACAGTAAGAGATAATTCATTTTTTCTTTATGTGATGAAATTAGCCTAATGTGATGTTATATTGTAAATATATTTCAATTTATCATTAGCTATTTCTTCTGTAGGCGTACTTCAATTGGATGTTACTAGATGACTTCCACTTCTCGTATCGCTAGCCAATATTAGCTCAAGGCGTGTGTGAAGCCTCCTCATGGGTGCACAATATCCGCTAATCCAAAGATTTCTTCAATTTCGTATTCACGTTTCTGTGTGCTACTAAAAATAAAGGGATTTTCATATTCAAATCTCAATTATTTGCGTGCTATTTAAAAAAAATCGTTATTCAGTCTTTATAAAGGAATCACCTAAATTATATTAGCTATTGTTTATTTCATTACAACTTTATTTCTTACAGAAATAATCCTTAAGCTGCCAATGCGTTGGTTTGTTCATGGGACTTTGTGCTTCATGACCCATTCCCAAATTACTTCTCGCCTCTTGACTCCAACGTGCCTCACCATCCGGCATTGTTTTCTTAATCCCAAACAAGAATGTATCATCATTCTATTTAAGGTGCAGCAACAGGAATCCACATCTTTCATTTAAAACCTCTTTTATCTTTCAAAACCGCACGTTCTTCCCATATTCAGACCCCCTTTTCTGCTGCCTTCAATTGTTATACTAATTTTGTTTTCATCTTATTTGTTACAGCAGGTAAGCGTCTCTTCAGTGCCGTCTGGTCTTTGATCTCTTCAGTGATCGTGGGCTTACCACCATTAGCTAGTGCATCTAAACCATGATAAGTATGTTTTCTGTTCACTAAACTAGTGGTGATAGTTTTAGAGCATTTCCAGTGGTCCGTGTCATTGGTCAGGTGCTAGTTTTAATTAATGAGATTATGGATAGTGTTTTCGTTTAAGTTGCATTGCACATGTTACATATTGCACCTCGTCCATGAAATTTGTTCGTCTTAGTACACTCTTCCAGGAACTAATATATACTAGCCTAGACAGTACAAGAATATATGGAAACCTCTAATATAGTCCAGTGTTCCCTTCATTCAAGCCCATTCCCGTTTGCTTATTTCCCTTGTGTACTGGCACGCCTGCATTTAGGTGCTTCGTGGTGTCTTGTCTCGTCCTTGTGTCTCGTGTAACATGTCTGTTCCTTGTCTTCCAATAAATATAGAATGTACGAAAAACGTCCGTACAGCAAGTTGAAGAAGAAGTATATGAAGAGGATGAGCCGGAGGAACCTAAAGCTAATAAAAAAGATGATGTTCCACAGAAGAAAAAATCACAGGTACGTATGGAGGAAGAAATTAGCGAGGAAAGGATAGATCGAAAAGATGGTGGACAAGTTAAGACTAAGGAAACTGTTGAAGAAGTTACTGAAACCAAAACTAGTTCGAAGAAACCTGAAAGTAAAATTAATGTTCAAAACACTAATACAGATGAAAAAGTCGGTCGGAAAAAATCTGTTGATAAAGTTCCCGAGAGGAAAAAATCGTCGGGTGATCAAAACGTTGATGTATCTCTGGAAAAGAAGCCAGATGCTCCAGAGCGAAAGACTTCCAGTGTGAAGGAAGATGCTACGGTCAGTCAGAAAAATCCAAAGAATCCAAATAAACCTGTTCAAGAAGAATCCAGTTCGTTGACAGTAACTAAAAAAGACGATGCCACAGAGAAACGGCCGTCAAATCCTGGCAGTAAGTTAGAGACAGGGGACCAAAATGTTAAAGCCTCTTTGGAGAAAAATCCTCCCAATCCACTGAAGAAAAAGTCTAGTGTCGAAGAAGGAGCAACAGTCAAGCAAAAACCTGAGAAGAAACCCACAAAATCTCAGAAAGATGAAGATGTTTCTTTAACTGTCAAAACAACAGCTGATACGGACAAAAACCCTAAGTCGTTTGATCGACACCAAGTGCACAAAACAACAATTAATGAGGCAGAGGAAGAAGACTTTACCCCTCCTCCAACATTGATCGTACCCAAACATGTGGTGGACGATGATGAGGTGTCCCCCATGCAGAGCTACTTGGATGAACTATTCCATAGCGGAGTGCACCCAGGGGTAGGATTGCATATCTTTATGATTCATCTAGCCGCAAGACCCAGCAACCTAATGGCACAGAAGCAATCTCCAGCAGCACTTCTCCAGAAAGCCCTGATGATTCTGGGTCGCATTTCAATGCTTATTGTCGTGTTGGTGCAAGTTCCACTGCCACGAGGTTGCTGCGTCTCTGCAGCATTCGTTTTCTAGACGTGATGGGCTCTTCTTGAGCCTCCTCCACCAACTGCCTCGCGCCACTCGCTTCGCACCGCCTCTCTTCCTTAACCTCTTCGTCTTTGTCTATTATTGTTCTTGATTTTGTTCACTGCTAATTTGTTTCATTGAAATGTGCATTGAACTTAAGTTTATAAAAGTATATTCCTAGTCAAGAGTGAGGAGTGAGCTCTTTAGTTTGATTCGTTGTTAAAAGACAATGCTTTTGTAGACTTAAACAATTGGTATTGAGTGAAGGTATTCTACAAGTGGCAGTGTTTACTTACTCTAGCGATTCTTTGATATTATGCTTGTTTAGTGTAGTAATGTTGTAAATGCCTCTATTTCCAGACGCAAGAGAAGAAAGAAGCACCGGTAAGTTTGAAAAAAGTGTATCAATGCGTCGACCAGGAAAGGATGTAAAAAACACTTTATCCCCATGACCCTTCCAGCATGTATACTAAGACTCTCTAGCACATTCGTGTCTCCAAGCATTCCTACTTTTATAATTTTTATCAACATATTTTTCCCATTAGATGAAATTTGAGAAATAATTTCAGCGTAATTTCTCATATTAGCAATAACTCTCGTAGAATAGTTACCTGTTAAGCATCCCTCTTCCAAAGTTCAGCAGTAAAGGTATTCCACCTCGTCGATGGGCCGGCCTGTACGTATGAGCGAATGACAACTCAATTTACGAATGAAGGAGTGGATCACTCCTTCCACAGTTACTGTATGTTTTTAGTTGGGTTCCATGTCCTGTGTTTGTGTCCTTTGTTGTATTGTTTCACTTGTATCGTCTACGTGTCTGTTCGTGTCTACAAACAAGCTGTTGCGTCCAGCAGCTCGTTATTTTTTGTCGGTTCACCTTGAGTGTCAAGCTGGCAGTTGCTACATGTTTTTGTAAGGGGATGTCTCTGCTTTTGTTTGTGTTGTTGTACAATTTGTCTTCAAAGCATTGTTATGTCGTTATTGTTATGTCTGTGCTACGTCTCTAATTCAGGCAAATATGTTACAATTTCTTAAGTCAAATCATTTGAACGCTTCTTTTTTTCTTTACAAAACGTTAGAAAGAAGAAGAACAGGTGAAGGAAAAGCCGCAGGAAGCTGTTCCAAAGAAGCCAAAAGTTAGACGTCAACTTCCTCCTAAGGAAGAACCAGTGACTATGCACTCCATTCAGCTGAAACCAACACCGAAAAAAGTCGTTGAAAAGGTAGAAGAGAGTGTTGCAGAAATATCTGCCGATATGAAATTACAAAACGAAGAGCTCAGAACGGGAGGTGTTTCCGTAGAGAAGCTCCAAATAAAGAAGAAAACCTCAATGACATCTTCCACCATGGAAGAGCAATCGTTCACATCAGAAGGAAGAAAGATGTCTTCTTCCAAGATCCAATCGCAATCTTTGAATGTTGAATCCGTTCAACAGGAATCTCAGAATTTATCGGTGCAGCAATCTGCATCTCAATCGGCAAAAGTGCAAAAATCTGAAGAAGTAAAAACTGAGGAGAAAAAAGAGGTTGTCAAAAAGAGGCGCAAAATTCTACCAACGGAAGAACAAACAATACAAAATATACAATTGAAACCCACGCCTAAAAAGAGTATTGAAAAAGCACCAGAAGTTGTTGAGAAACTTACCCCTGACGTCAGTTTTGAAGGGTCAGACATAAGAAGTGGTGGAGTTGAACTAGACAAACTTGAACTCAAAACGAGCAAATCGAGGAAAACATCTAAGACTGCCGAAGTAGAGGTTGCACCTCCTCAGGTTGGTATCGATTTTCATATGACGTTCTTTGAGCCAATTTTGAATGGCTTTATGCTGTGATCATGTCCCACTTCGTTAGTCTTTCCTTTGCCGGATCTTTCTAATTTTTCTCGTGCAAGTAATTGCGTCGTGAATTGCAGTTATCTTCTTCGTTGCTCTTTCCATTGTATCGACGAGTCGCTCCGCGTCTTCTTCATCGCTCTATAATTTTCTTTTACACCGACGACGTAATTGTGCTTCGAAAAACTTGTTGTCTTCTTCCTTGCACTCTGTTCATTTTATTATTACCTACAGGCAATTTCATGGACCGATCAACGCTGGAAATGAAGCCTATCTTTTGTGAATGGAAGCAAAATCTGACCAAGAGCTGCTGTTTGTCGTGACTTCATGAGGACTCTGTGTCTTAATCTTTATAATTTATGTGCTACTCTTTCATTGTGATGTTATTTATTGTCAATATACAAAATAAACACAAGTATGACTGATAGATTCATGTGATTCATGTGATTCATGTTTGATTCCGTGTTTGAGTGATTGATTGACAGATTGTTTGCTGCATTGCAAAAAAACGTACCTGTGTTGAGTCAACTATGCCTCATTCAGCGAAGTGTATCGAGGTTATCAGGTAGTGTATTTGTATCTGTGTTTTGTAGTAGTTTCCTGTATCAGAGTTACATATATTAGTGTTTCCTGTATCAGTGTTACATGTATCTGTGTCAAACTCACCAGGACAGTGACGATATTTATTCCACTTCCTTCCTCTTTCTTTTTGTGGCAATGCAGAGCTTGCTCAATGCCTTGCCGTGTGGCCCTAACCCTAGAGTTACCGTGCTACATTTTCATTTCTGAGATGGCAGCGGTGAACTCCACCTGTGTTTTTGAAGCGACTTTTTACGTTTGAACTCCATGTTTGATGTACAAATTCATGTCCAACTTTAATCGAATGTTTGAGACATTTCTTGTTTAACTATTTATACTGTGCACTGTGAATGCTCTGATAAATTTGCCTTCCGTGCCTCTATGAACTTGTGCAGTTTTGTATGGCAGTATTTTGCCATCTTTGGCTTTTCAACATGAGCGTTGAAATTATTTATAATTTTCTTACCTTTCATCGGTCATGTAACCCATGAACGCCGTCCCCTAGGCTGAACCATGGTGATAAACGTATGTAAATTCATTTTGTACCTGTGAAATTAAATTGTTTTGCTGAATAACATCAATCGTGATTTATATAATGTTTAATATGCTATAAATTTGATGTAATACCAAATAGTTATCTTTTAAGGGCTCCAGCTAAACTCTTTTGAACTGATCTCCGATGGTGTTTTTGTTCAGAACGTTTTCTCTGAAAACTACCAAGTCTTTCCAAGTTGAATTTGTGTGCGCTATCTTGACCACGCTGGAACACTTAGTATATATTGCTACTAGAAATGGGTCGGTCAAAGTAGCCCTTAAAGTCATCTTAGACTTTACAGTTTTTTCTCCGAAATGATACTCATTTTTCTCTCTTGTAGAAATAAATCCAAAACTGTTGCAATCGAAATGTCCCCCCATTTCCAGTAGAATCACACTTGCACTATAATTATCGTCCAGTTGTAGTCGGTATTCAAATTGTGTTGTAGAAAGTGGTCAACACTGCACACTTTTTAGTTTCTACCTTTCCACTGATAGCGTTCAGTACAAACGCACCACTAAAACACGTTAACTTACCCAGTGGCTTAAACAGCCACGTTAGTATTAAACAAGTGACCGTCATCATGTTAATCTTCTGTTGTTCCTCTCTCCTCCCTCCTCCCATCCTGCCTGCACCTGCTTTGGGTCTCCATCACCTCGCCGGATGTCCTCTGGCGGCTTAAACTGCAAACTCCTTCTCCTCCTTATATCCTTGGTTATTCTTAAATCATTTGTAATGTCTTTTAAACTTATTTTCCATCTTCCTTCATCTCCTTTATTTGTATCCTGCATAAATATTTAATGATTTATCTCACATATTTATATACTCACTACTTTTATTCTCAAACTGGCTATCTTTCCCTTTTTATTCTCTTCCCTTTTTATTCGCCTTTCTCTTGGTTCTTTCACTACTGTATCGGCAAACTTATTGTTGAACAGGAAAAGGAAGCCGAGGAAGACGAGGTAAATGTAACTTGGTATTACGCATGCATTTTTGCTAGATTTCTAAGATGGCTTAGCACAGTTAGAGCTTAGTATTTAGAACACCGAGAGGGACAGTGTTCAGGAGACAGTTCTTCAGACTGCCTCACTGCTTCACAAGTTCAGTTAAGTATCTGGTAATACAATTACATGCACTGTCTTGTCACTATTCGATTACTTTTTATGTGAGACTCACGTTGGGATAGTCATCGTTTGCATATAAGTTTATAGATGGTCCATTCAATACTCACCGTAGTTCTCATACAAACAGTATCAAGGATGTCTTAGAATAAATCCCTAATCCACATAAGGGTGCTCCAACCCTGGTCTTTTTAGTAATCAAATACTAAGAAAAGTCAAGCAGCACTTGACTCATTTAGAGATTGAAATATTGCCGAACCTTCATTGAATCTTGGGCTGAAAGCGTGTTGAGAGTATGAATAAGAATTGTGGTGACGCATGTTATGGACGTCAATTCATATACTGCGCTGAGACTGTTTCTACTCACAAGTTCAGGAATGGAAGGTAATATTTTGATGCATGCCAGCTTGTTCATTTAGAACCTTGGAAAATCCTGGTGCTTGATTTTTTTTTTAAATGTTCGACCTATCGTGATACCGGTAATATAACTCATGAACGACCTCACACAGGCAATAAGCATGCTTGCATGTAGACAAACCGTGTCAATCAAGCGACGAACGTGATTACAAGTATACGTGCTGCTTACTTGCATGAGTACTTCCCAAATAGGCCGCTAGAAGAATGATTGCAGAGTACACATTTTTTTTATTGCGATGATGACATTACTTGACAAAATGAATGCCGCTGAACAGAAATCTTGTATTGCAATGATATCATTACTTAAAAAAATGTACGCTGCTGAACAGTTGTTCTAAAAAAAATTTTGCGTTGAATAATTTATTGCTAGAGTTACATTAATGCTCTGCATTCGTTTTTTCAAAGTGGCTGTTTCTGTCTATCCATTTCATTGAACTCTTGAACACGAACTACTTTGAAGGTTATTTCATGTGCGTCTCTGTAATTATATGTTGTTTGTTTTGATCCCCCTAAAATTGTTAGAGATGACGTGAATAGGTTTGTGTCCATTTATATTGTTGTATTTTGATGTCCTCCTCACCGCACGCCTAAGCATATAGAATTGTATGCAGTCATGCGATCGCTTCTCTATTTTGAACCATAATATTTTCTACCTATGTATATTATTTTGATAGACTTTTTTAGAATGTATAGAAAGCTTAGATGAACGTTCACGAGCTCCATTTCAAATGGATTGCCTCTTAATGTCCTTGTCGAGCCCCAGGTTCTGAACTTCTTGTGTTGGCAATGTCTATGTCCAGTGGCATGCCGGTGAACACGTATCGTCCCACTCCCTTCTGTGTTACTGTAAGCCCCCTCTCAAACTCCGGTACAGGAAGCAGGGCCCACTAAATAGCCTGCCCTGCTGTACTGTGTATCCTGGTGTTCCCTTGTACCCGTGTCCTCTCTGGTGTTCCCTTGTACCCGTGTCTTCTTGCTGACATGTCCTCACTGTGCTTGTCAAGGAGCTGTTGACGTGCCGTCCTCTCGATCACGTGCCTACGGGGGACTCGGACGATGAACTGGGCGAGGATGAGATACCACACCCTTATGCCTCAGCCTTGAAGGGCTGGGTAAGGTTCTCCCTGTTACATCAGGACCCCCGTTTTCATTTTGAGCACATTTTTAATAAATTCATATTTCGGTTAAGAGTTTTTTATATATATTTTCGGTAATTTTGTATAACTACGATTTTTTTTCGCGTTATCCAAATAACGTGACATTTTTGTAAGATTCTATTTTCATAATCAGTTATTCGACAAAAGTCACTTCTCACCGTCATATTTAGAGAACCTATATTTGCCAGTAATAACTGAAGTGACAATTGATTATTTTTATTCTAAATCACCTCTATTACAAGTTACATTAGGACTATTTTGATCTCCAAGTAATTTTTGTTCATCTACTTTTTATTATTGTTTACGTTCGACGGACATTATTGTGTTGGTTTCTTATCGACGCTAGTATTGTTTGTGTTACGACGTCAGAATACTTCCATCCTTCTCCAATATTGTATTTGTTAATGTTGTGTTGACGCATTATTCCATTCTCCTTTTAAGTCGGTGGTGTTAAATTCTCTATTGAGCTTTGAATCTCATCTAAGTTTGTCTTTATCCTTTCAGTGATGTCTTTACCTTTCTTGTGCATCTTCTGTCATTTACTAATATTGAAGTAGAAGTGTTATTGCTTGTCGAGATACTTGCACAAATCTTGTAAGGTGCACAAGGCACTTCCGTTATTTATAATTATGTAAATATTCTTAGTGAGTAGCTGCTGTTCCTTTCCCAACATATCTAGGGATCCCCTCACCATCAGGCCAGTTTGTGTTATTGACATGAGAACTTTACTTCAATAATTGACCCAATAATGTTAGGAAAGCAGGGTTTGCTTTACTTTGTTGGGGGCAGACGAATGCCGAGGTAAGTGTTGCATCTTGCACGATTGCATTAACTTCGAACTCAATTATCTAGAAATGTTTGCTGTAACAATTTCTAGAGCAACGTGAAGCTATCGGCGTGCACTATGAATAGTTTACTTAGTTCGACATACTTCTTAGAAATCAGTGACCAAGTATGAATTTTCTAGACTCAGTCATATTAAACATCAACTAATTAAAGTTTAACACTTCGTGTTTTCTTTTGTTCTATTAATCGTCGTCCTGAAGATTCGTCCGCTAGGTTTAGAAGATACCTGCAACTGACGTCTAATAGCTCTGTCTCTTCTCTTTCCCGCCTCTTCTCTGAGCAGAAACCACGCATTGTAGAACCGGAGCCTGATCTGGTGAGTCTCGTGGGCCTCATGGGGCCAAGAAACGCTTGTGACCCTTGCCCTTTAATAACGATGTCATTGTAGTCACGTTTATTGGTTGGCAGTTGAGCCCAAGAAACGCTTGAACCCTCACCCTTTAATAGCGATATCATTGGAGTCATGTTTATTGGTTGACTGTTGAGCCCATGAAACGCTTGAGACCCTCACCCATTAATAACGATCTCATTGCAGCTATATTTATTGATTGACAGTTGAAGCCGCTTTGATTGATTATCCGTGAAGACAAAGAAACGCTTGTGACCCTAGATTCTTAGTAATCACCTCATTGAAGCCATGTCTGTTAATGAGCCAGCCTTCCCGACCGAGTCTTTTTCGGCCTGTGTTTCATCTCGCCCATAACGTGTGGTGCAACCGCGCATTATTTCCCCTTGCTCAACTTTCACTGCCATTAATCATCTTAATTGAGCTAAACAGTTATTTAAATGTAAGAGATTCCCGTCCTCGGAGCCGAACAATTGTTTACATTTGCCTCTCAATCAGTGACACGCAAGTGCTCGTACTCTCGTTTATTCTTACCTGCTTCCTACTTCCCATTGTGATTGCTATCCCCAACCTTAACTCTTGGTACGTGAAGTGTGGTTTGCGCTCTGCTTGTGTACATCTACACGAAGGCTCAACTTGCACACTGCACAGTTTTTTGTGATGCAATTCAAAGCATACGTAATATGACACTGTAAATAGTGGAAAATTATTTAATTTACATGGTGATCCTTGGGTCCTATATATTGGAAGCTGTTCTACTGACGACACGTACATCTTTCGAGAGTTTGAAAGCAAATTTGTTACATTGTAGTGCACATACAATCTATCGAAAAATATCGATAAACCAGTTAAGTATCTACAGAAAAACGATGTTCAAAATCGATTACGAAGACCGAGTGATTCCGAAGCTGGTAAACGTTCTATTTCAAGGACGGCGTCCACGTTCATGGACGATATACTGCTTTGCAAAAGCTCTGAGGTATGATAATCACTTAAATTAGGTATTTCTTTAGAATGCGATGATGAAATGAGACTCACGTTCCATATTGGACAGTACATCTCGAACTAATTATCTAATATCAAGTAATATCTTACCAAGGTAAATGCGGCTGCCTAGAATTTGGTTTTCTAGTTCTTATGTCCTTACCTACCTCTCTCGTGACCTTACAGTTTTGCAAATCGACCCCTTCTTCCTCCTCCCACACCCCGAATGTAAATAATCTATGTATCATATAACGAGGTGGTTGGTTCACGTGTGTTTTCCATAGAATTAGTTGTTTTCTCCTTACACAATTTGTGTCAGTGACACACTATGTCCATAAGTTAAGTATTGCCACACCTTAAGGTTAGTTAACTCTACACTGACACCCATTTTCTCTACTTGTCACGACCATCTTAACATGCTCTCTGAAATCATTTCTAGGACACAGGGCAAATCGAAAGGAAAAAATCAGAATCGAGCTCTTCTGACTCGAGGAAGAAGAAAAAGAGAAAAAACCCGAACGACTCCAAAAGTGAGGACAATAGTTATGGTACAGTCATTATTGAGGACTCAAACCAAGTAAAGAGTCAAGATAAAAATACGAGTTCTCACATCAAAGGACACGGTCAATTAGGGTCTGACAACCACCACGCCAACGGTGATGTTTGGAGACAGGAGCTACCGGATGCAAGTATTGGCTACGCGCTCTACGCTGAGGAAAGGGAATCATTCCCAGGCAAGAGACGGAACAGCAGCGAGAAGGCGAGACCATCTTTTGATAATAGCAGATCCTCGACAGCAGCTGCAAACCTTACCAACAACAGCAGTAACGGAGCCCAGACGATGGCCGATGACAGCCCCAAAGACGGCCGTTCAGCGAAACTGCCTCAGCTGCGGATGCCGACGTTTCAGTCGACAGTAGCTATTGAAGACGACGAGCCTCGGACTCTGCGCAGCCCGATGGTCTTACCTGACATTTTGGAAACGGCGGAAGACGATGACAGGAGCAGGGGATTCCGAGTCTTTCTTCACAGGAAATTCAACCTTCAGGTATGGAAAGGTCGATGTTCTTGCTTCCGCAGGGGAGAAGGCACTCACATTTAGGTTAAAAGGTTTATTCTATTTTCTCTGCCTCGGTGGACATCATGAGGCATACACCTACACAACAAATACTTTTGGGATACAGTATAGCCCTTGCAACAGTTTAAATGTGTTTTCTCTGCCCCGGCGGTCATCACGTGGCACACACCTACACACAAAAATAAACGTTTCAGGATACAGTATAGTAGTTGCAACAGTATAGCAGTTGCAACAGTTTAAATACTTTGCATGTTTGCACGGAATTGATCAATAACTCTCAGAAGTGTGGGAATGGGCGTGGATTGCGTTTTGACAGTGTTTGGTTTGTCATATTTATCATAGTAGTGTTTTTCAAAAACATCGACCCTTTACGGTAAGTATAGGCGATAAGAACTAAGGTTTAGTACATGATTTCCCGGCACAATAACTAATTCAACAATGTATTTCAATAATACAAAATTCAAACTCTGACAAAGGATGCTTTTCAACAAAATAACAGGCTTAGTTAGAGACTTTCTGAGGATATTTTTCTTCTGTCTTTTCCTTCCATATAATGTACTCTAGAATGTGTTCTTCTTCACTGCATTTATATGAAAATATAAATGCCTTCCTGTTGCACTTCAGTTTCCTGGACCATCCAACACATCGTTCGATTCCACTTGGAGCTAGTTTTCTTCTTGCCTAAAATGGGCATTTCAAGAATTGGTACACTCTGCTGATTCTTCCTAACCCTTCTCGCCCTCCCGCAGGATTCGAATCCGAAAATCGAGATTTCGAGTGACAAACGCGGTTCTCTGGCTCCCGGCTCGGGCCCCCCGAGCCGCAGGGGGTCGTTGATCCCACCCGAGGATGCCGGAGGACGTCGCCCGTCCCTCATCATTCAGGAGGAGGTGAGTCCCACGTCCTCAAGGAAACACAGAATCCTCAGAACAAAGTCCTAAACACTGAGTCTTAGAGACATGATGAACAATGCGCTCAGAAAATCCGTCGATCCGGAGCTCTTAAGAGTTCAGTATGTCTAGTGTTATTTCTGACGCGTTTTTACTGACCTGTCACAATCCAAAAAGGAACTATTCCAAAAAATTACTCTGGTTAACAAATTATCAGCTACTGATGAAATTTTTCTTTTCGGAAATTCTCCATCACGTGGCGCAGCTTAGGCGATGAGAATCATCAATAAAACTTGAGATGTTATGAGTTTGTCTTGTTGAGCAGCTACGGGTGTACTTATTTTGGAAAGCTGTATGTATACTTCATTCAATTCTAGGTACGTTCTGAACACATGCGTTACGTGAACAAAATTCAGAATTGGAGCCCTACATTCAAGCACCATCACGTAACATTTTTTACAAATCTTCTACCTCAACCAACCCCACAAGCAGTTTCTGAACTGCAGTTCATATTTGTCTGATTCTGCTCCATCAAAGCGTCACTGTAACGGGGAAAACTGAGACATAAAACTGTTTGCTCGAAGAATGACACTCGTGGTCCATAGCAGCCGTATGTTCAAAACACACTAACTTATACCGCCAGATGCCTGTAAGGGCGATTGGGCAATCAAGTCAGAGTGATTGTAGTTTAAACAAACTTATATTGTGGTTATTGTTCACAATAAATAAATGCGTTTTTTTGGACAAATCCTATTTGTTAATGGAACCAATGTACATAAATTTCCCCACGATGAGCAGGTTACGGTAACGTTGGACGCACTAGTGTTGTCGTTGGAGAAATCTCTACCATATTTTGGACGGACGATCCTAGGTTTTGACCCTACTTCTATGGACCATGGGCTCAATTGTCAAGACCACTTGTCTGCTCTAGCGTGAATGAAGTGCCTTTAACCTGTCCTCCCGTAATAGGAAGAGCAAACCACATAGGTAAAGTTAACTAAGACACATACGGATTATTATCTTTATTTGATTGAGTGACGTTCATTTTTAGTTAGGTTGTATCTAATGATTGGGTTAATAGCTTATTGAAGTTTTATTATTGAGTTATTTAGAAGAAATAGCTATTCTTTTAGGTTTGCAGGTTTGTGCCTACTTTGTTAACGTGTCATGAACCATTCATTTCTGGTAGCTACAAGAGATTTTATAATGACCTATTTATTGTTATATTATCGTTGTGAAATAGCAATTAGATTTTATTATCATTGTCTTTGATCATTCCGTAGTAATTAGAAATTTGCTGATAGACCTTTTAACAATATATAGTAATGAGTTGTGAAGTTTAAATAGCGTTGTCACCAATATATGACTTAAAATATACCATCAGTTGTGAAGTTTAAATAGCGTTGTCACCAATATATCACTTAAAATATACCAATGTGTTATTCAAATGCCTATTTCAGCTTCACGTTATTTTATCCATTATAATCTGTGAATATATCTGATCATCTATGCCATCACCAGTTATGTAGAATTATTTGTGTACATCCATCGCATTCCCACCTTCGGTTTGCTATTCAAAATATCTTTAATATGTCATCACATCTATTGCTATCCGTAACATTTGTTACCCTTTTAACTACGGCTAAATTCCTCGACAAAACATACTTTGCATTGAATTCCTTAACAATTGGTACCCACCTTTCTGAGCATATTCTCGTGAACATTACTATACGTCATTTCTTGCACTACTTGTTGACTGAAGATCGACCCCATGCTTGCAGCAAGAGCTCTTGTCCCTTTTGTACTTGCCAGGTCCGACTCCAATAAAACTCTTTGTATATGAAAGGGTTTCACAGACCGCTTTATGACCAAAATCCTGTTAGATCCTATTTGTAACATATTAACCACAATAGCTCCCAACAATAATTCGAAGGATCATCCATAAAGTTGAAAATTACAGCTGTATGATCTTTTGGCATCCAAAGGCAAATATCCCTGAACAACATTGTTATCGTTTATCCTACAAGCGTTGAATACGATTCTCTAAACTATTAGCCAATTAGTCATGAATTTAAAATGTAGCTGAAAGCAAATTTATTCAAAATATGCAATCAACTCTCCAACAGCTGATATATGCTTCTTTCTATTACTGTTCACGGTAGAGGAGCCTATATAGGCAGTGTGGATCCCTATTCTCTTCCTTCAACCTCATCTCGTCCTCCCCTGGAACTAACTTGCATGGTCTCGCGTGGATAGGAAACCCTTCGACAGTCTTGCCTTCTCTATAAGCGCCTTTTCATGTTTATTTCGCTCATTTCAGTTCTTGAGGTTATGATTTTTTTATCCTTGCAAACTTTTTATAAGTAAATAAATATTACCGTACATATTAATTACAGCAAGTATTACCAATGCGATGAGTCCTAATTACATATTTCAGCGGATCTAAATAATGATTGCTTCTCTTTTCCTAAATAATGTGCCATTGAACGCTTTCTCCCCCTTAGAACGTTTTATTTCAGGTCATCTGCGCTCTAGTCTCATGTCAACAGCCTTTATTCTCCTTGCTCAATAGACTAATGGCTCCTCTTGGAACAATATTCCTAATCTGTGGCCTATTCCAATTTTATTTTGGAAGAGCCTTCCTTCGTGCAGGAGGCTACCGACGAGTGCTTCCTAAACAGTCTCCGTTGTTGAGAGCCTTAAGGCGTGTTGGTGTGACGACGACCCTTGTTCCTCAGCGGTATGAGGCTGATACAGCTACAGTTCTTGTACTCACGCAGCATTTGTGCTGTGGTGTGGGAAGCTGTTATGCTGGCCTCAATCGCTGGTAAAGAGAACACTCTTCGTCAAGGGTGAAATAATTTAACAACAGTGTCGCAATTAAGTATTGTATGCTGCGTACGCTCGAGCTTGACTGTCATCTTTCTACATGTTTTCACTGCTGTTATTGTCATTGTAGCTTGGATCACGTCTAAGGGCTGCCGACGACGAAGAGTGTTCTCTTAATGGGGTCTTTAAATAACAATCGTTTGCCTTCTACAGAACCTAAATAAATGTGATGAACTTTAATTTACCAGAGAATACTTTTTTCATAATCCGCATCCATGTCTGAATCACAATTTAAACATTTTGTATGCTAATTAAAGTGATCCCTTGGGAATAAATTTGTACAGTAAATTGATTGAAATAGTTTTAAAGTATTATCTTCATCGTAAAAAGTACAACTGGTAAATTAGTTCCCTCTGATGAATTAATGTCGCAGCGTCTAAATAAAAAGGAACACACTGCCAACATAAATAAACAAACAACAATCTCACAATACTTTTCAATACCATACCTTATAAATAAAAGCACATATGTTTCTTGGTTAACAAAGTTGTCGGCTTTAAGTGAACCGAACTGCGAAGCCGTTATATTATTAAACACCGTGCGACGTCTACGTCTCGCGACTGACCCGCCTCGACACTATCAGCTAATATGCGAGTATACTTGAAGGAAGTCTTCGAAACGCGCAGGGGCGCAAGCCTGACTCTTGAGAGGTAGTGCTAACAGGACCCGAGCGGCGAAACTCGTTACTAGAGGAGGTAATTGTAGTGAAAACGACGCTATATCACCCTGCCCGACCCCCATGGCACACCCACTTGAAATGGAAGTGGGAACGTTTAAAATGGTCGTGGGAATGACGACATGTCACCCTGATATATGTCACCCAATTGAAACGAGAGAGAGTTAATCACCGTTAGGATTAAATCTGTTAGTCCAAATGAGGAAGCATGTCATAGAGTCTCTCCAGTGTGATGAGGTATTTATAAGGTATTCAATTCGATACCATGAAAACAATAAATATTATAATGTTATTGTCTTTCTGCATCTGTATCCAAGCAAGCGTGTTCGGACCCTACCCCTGTGGCAACCATTTGAATACAATTGCTTCATTACTCAATGCTACTGACTGTGAGCCACTGTTGATTCATCAAATGTCCAGGTTTATAATGGAGGAACCTGCTCACATTAATCACTGTTCGATTGTTGTCAAGTTGCAATAAATTGACGATGTCTACAAGATTTATGTTCATTCACATAGTTAGAACTGACTTCTTCCTTGTTGTCACTTGATATTTTGCAACGTATATTCATCAAGAGGAGATATAGAATAACCTCAAAAGTATCCATGGTAATTCATATAATTAACCTCAACTTCTTCCAAGAAAGCACTTGAAATTTTGCAACGTGTTTTCACCAACAGGAGATGTTGAACAACTTCAGAATTGTTTTTACATGTGACACAATAGTAAAAAAAAACTTTTGTAAGCATGTAATTAAGCTTCAAAATCCTTATCTACCGACGGATCGAATTACATCCTTATTATCCCGGGACAATTCTTGTTTTCAAGTGGATGATCAATTGAATACATTATTAATATGCTGGATTTCTTTCCCCTGTAGTGTAGAATGTGTTTATACACAATAACTTCACTTATTACTCAGTCCTTAGATAAGCGTTACTGTATACCCATTACTTCATCTCCAGAACATATCATCTGTAAACATCATAATTGTCCCATGAGCATCTTACCATACTTAGCGTCATCGATAGCTTACACACTCTCTTAGTAATGAGGTAGTTTAAATAGGGTGTCTCAATTTGATTCGAAACCAAAACCAGAAAACACTCACTCATTCATGGAATTCACAATCAAAACTCACGGGTTGGTCTCCTATGAGATATTTCCAAATGCATCTCCGTCCTGTTAGAAGACTCTCTTATTGATGCCGTTACCTATTTTGTTCAGCATGGACAAAAGCTTAAACCGGGCGAAATGATCGACCCTAATCCCAAGGTGAGAAGAGTGACCATGTCCTGTGAACCAACTGTAGGTAGTCTGTGAACGTCCTCATTCCAACTCGGAAAAGCTAACAATTGGGATCGTCTTTAAGTTAGTCTTGGACAGTTTCAAATCCATGGTTCACTTTTTATCTAGCTGCATGACTAGTCCAACTTCAACTTGAACGTGGACCCTATAAAAGTATTTTTTGTACACACTTGTTGAATGTGAAGTATGTTACAGCGACACCCGTTCCTCTGACTTCTCAGCGGCATCACAGGCCACTGTGATCCGTTGCCCGCAGTTGATGCATTATATCCAAGTAGTTTCACATGCTACCACAAGGCATTACGGTGACTTCTCAGCGGCATCACAGGCCACTGTGATCCGTTGCCCGGAGTTGATGCATTATATCCAAGTAGTTTCACATGCTACCACAAGGCATTACGGTGACTTCTCAGCGGCATCACAGGCCACTGTGATCCGTTGCCCGCAGTTGATGCATTATATCCAAGTAGTTTCACATGCTACCACTACGCATTACGGTGTATTTTTAATACATTACAGGCACCTGTTCCTTTCCGTCACCTCAACGTGTTCTCTAATTTTGGCAACGAAATGTGTCATGTTGAGCCTCAGAGTTCTAGCAATGACCCTCTCCTCGAGGGATCAGTGAATGTGTACTTGCACCATGTTGCTGCACACATATTCACTGCCTACTTGTTTTGTTTCATAGATGTAGACAGGTTACTATGAGCCTCGCCATGGAGCATATTTAGACCCGATATTATCTTAAGCCTATCCATGAATAAAGACATGTTACTGTCAGCCCATGGACGCCTCGTCATTCCCCATCTACGAACACATAAGGGACTTTTTTTTTACCGTAACCCGCTATCCCGTCGCGTCTGCTAAGTTTTATTTTCGAGCGTAACTTTGCGCCCGTCGTCGCCGGGTTTAACCGAAGATTGTATTTGAATTCCGTCCACGTGACGATGCATTATATG
>SDVV010006632.1:0-18295 GCA_016164225.1 Gammarus roeselii
TAAATCATCTATCATTACATAAATTGTGTTTATTTCACCTTCTTATGTAAAAATACCGGAAATCTCAAAAATCCATAATAATTTTTCCAGTACTGTACTTCACCCTCCAGGCCTCAAATAGAATTTGCAGTTTAATTTTGGTCCCCTCACCTATGAGGGGATATTAACAATATGGAACGTGTGCAGCAGCGAGCAACAAAAATGATTCCGGAACTCAGAAATAAGACATATCCGCAAAGACTCGACGAACTTAAACTGATATCACCCCCTTACTATGAAACGGTGACGTTAGTACCATTGCCGCCAAGGTGGCGACAACCTCTGTTGGAGCCTTCAGCATCCGGCAGCCCATGAACGAAGGGCATCTCATCTAGGCTGGGCTAGTTGTACTGCATTCAATTTTGCAGCACTGCTAGAATGGACTCATCAGCCTGTCCCAGGCCTACTACTTCTACTACAACGACGTTTGCAGACCCAGCCAGTAATGAGCAAAGATTTTGAAGCAGTATTTTATTCTCGACTACATAATCATTTGTAAAAAAAAAAAAAATCAATATGGTTTCCAAGATTTCAGAAATACAGAGCTTGCTCTATTAAAATTCACTATAGATGTTGTTGATGCATTTGATAGTGTTACGTGTCATGCAACTTTGATGAATTAAAGAGAAAATCGTCGATTATGTGAGCCATGAAAATTTGATCGCGAAATTACAGCATTGTTGAGTTAGATCCATTGTAAAGAGTTGGCTAAAAAGTTATCTTCTCGATAGAAATCCAGTAGTGAGTTGAATAAACATCTGTCAGTGCGCTAAATATTGGAACTACTTCAGAATCAATTCCTAAGCCGTTGTTCTCCCCTACGCTTGCGACAGGATACCCTTTGTCTTTTTTGCAGATGATGCTACGGTTTATTGTACCGGAAAAATCATGTTGATGCTATCACTAGTATGAATAATGAAAAGATCCTCATTTTGAACTGGTTCACAACAATAAATTGATGCTCAGTGTCTGCAAGACATAGGTCTTGATATTTTACAGGAGGCATATACCCATTTCGATAACAACAAGTAGAATTGAACGGTCAACCAGTTGCATATGTAGCAAAAACAAAGTTTCTCGGTGGAATTGAAGACCAGCCACTTAACTGGAAAGGTCACGTTATATTTGTAACCGGCAAATTACTAACTAAATCGTATGGCATCTTTCACATATTTCAAACTGTATCACAACTTGAGCAAAAAGTATTTTGTACTACAGCCTTCTGATTCAACATACATTGATAACGCCATTTTATCAGTAGAAGTACGGATTTGTAAATTCACCGTAATTCATCCACACAGTCACCACTATTTTTAAGATACATAGCTGCTTAAACTTGACATTCAATTGCAATAGAGATAATGAGGCATTGCAGTACAGATACATACATTCAGATGTAAACTAAAGCTAAACATTTACGAAGTGGTTCGTGCATACATTCTTGAATAGTTCTTTTCATCTCCAATGCAATTTACCTTATCATTTATTTATTATCCTCGTATCCAAAACATGCACTGACTTCGTTTATTGATTTTCCAAATGACACGCTGTAATTTTTAGGTCATGGTAACTCTTTACTGTCAGTCAGTGTATATTTTTCAAAACCCAACCTCATCTTAGTTTGTTCAAACAATTATGAAACACTCTGATTGTGTATATATGTATGCATATGTATGTGTATATATGTTATGTATACCCATACTCGATTATTTTCTATCGTATATGCAATTATGGACATTATAGCCTATCTTCAAGTAGAGACGGCCTCCTTCAGGGTTTGTACTAGTTTAAATTCGGAATTGGTTGGAACACGTATCTGAAGTTGTTACCGATAGCATGTCAACTTTTTATTTTAGCTTCGAAGCTCATTGGAAACAATATGCTCTAGAGATACCTATCAAACGTGCCAGGAAGATTTTTTTTTCCAAATTTGAAAGTACAGTGGGCTCATCAACATTCAAGTTCGCCACGTTGCAGCGCAGTTTTCAACACTTTTCACTATTGAATTACTGTAGGAATGATGACTGTGGTATGATCATATTTCACGACTGATAAGTCGATCAATATTTATACCGTTTTAAGCATGAATGGAAACCCCTCATGAATAAATTACGGTAGCGGTGGCACATTTATTTAATGATGTGGTGATTATCGTGGTTATCTATTTCGGTCAATTTCTATTTCATGTAGAATTTATGCCTTCTATTCGCCACTTCGTCATCGCCAATGTCTTAGACATATCTTTACAACATTTTAGTACATTTCGATTGCTCAACCTCATGTATTTGTGATTTCCCACCTCATGTATTAGCGATTTTTCGATCCCATGCATTAATTATTTCCCAACGACATGAATTCGTGATTCTTACATCAAAATTGACGGGATCCGTAAGATCATTAAAGATAATATTGTAAATTATATTCTGCTCCATGTAGTACGAACAGGCGGTCCAATAGAGATGAATTTTCGCTTCGCTAATTCAAATATTGTAATTGATAATTAAATTCGTGTGTTATATTTAGGAATTGAAATCCCTTGCCAGACGTTGGTAATTAATGATTCAATACTAATAGAAATATTAATAGTAATTATATCAATTATATTATATCAGTTTAATTGTAGAAATACTTCCAGTCATTTTTTTCTGTTATAAACTAAACATTTCCCTTATCTTGTTCGTGTAGAAACATATTCAATTAAGAGACCCAAGTTTCATGACTCACAAAAATGTTATTTCCTTTGCATATGTAACCTGTCATTTTAATTATGAAGTTAGTCTCAAAATACGTCACTTTGTGTGCCAAACATTGAGTGAGTAAAGTATTATACAACCTCATTTTAGACCATTTCAAATCTCTTTTGTTTTCATAAAATGGCAGTTGGAAAAAATAAATTTTCATACATATGTAAATGTCTGTTAACCTTACGTATTCTACTTACTTATTCCTCATTTAATCAACTGCTTTTTTATACCTTTGCAAGCTCAACATTTTATAGAAGAGAATGTCCTCCAACAATGTTCATCGGTTGTTGAAATGTAAAGGTAAATTTACTCGTCACTTATAGTTATAAATTTAAATAGACTATATCGAGGTAGCAAATGTTGTCATGCGAACAGCTCACGCTGACGAAGACTTGGTACATGTCATCTTGTATTCTGATTTTTCTATAATTTGTTTACATGTCATTACGCCGACATAAATTTTAAATCCTCAAATCCTTATAATACAATTTACAGCGGGCGTCACCGTTCCATCTATGAATGGTTTCGGGCTGCATGCTCCCCTTATTTATTAAAAACGGCTGCTGTAAATGGAAACTAAATCTTCTTGTATCGGATTCTCGGCACCATCAGAAAGAAGCGTTCAAGTTGTTCGAACATTGGGTTAGTTACTACAATCGAACAGTTCCTTAATGTTTACGAGCGTGGCCTAAACTTCGACAACAGTCACAAGCCAAATTTATTCCCACCCGCGTTCAGATTGGATGAAACTTTTTAGGAAACAAAATTGTCTCGAAGTCGACGATGAGGACCAGTTGTAATCGTGAACGTCATGGTTGACGGTGGGGCTGATGAACTGAATTTTCAAGTATTTACTATTTTGTTGCATATCATAAGTTATTCAAAGCATTACCAAGATCATGAGGCACTTGTACTTGTAGAAAGATACGATGTTTGTAGATGGCAACTGATGCAGCATCGCTCACGAAGACGAACGTGCGACTTGCATGCTTCGTTTCATCTAGGGAGGATAAAATCATTATGGAATTTGCTTATGTAAATTTCGTGTTATTTTATTCTTTTTGTGCTCTGACGATTTTTCTCTGCTATATGAATAACATTTCTGATATTCAAACCTTATCGATGAATTAAAATGTGATCATCGAAATTCAATGCTAACCGAAATAGAATAACTTTTTTCATCACCATACATTACTAATTTTCAGTTTTGATGATGTAGCCAGTATATGGATTGATGAAAACCTTTTCAGGACTCTTCTAAAATACAACGCTTGACGCAAAAAAATAATGCGAACAAGTATATGTATGAAGGAAAGTTGGGAAACATCTCATTCAATCACACTATTGGTACAAGTGTGAGGAAACAATTCTACAAAATTGTCATAGCGTTTACTGCATAGGGTCGTTTAACATTGATTAGTTTGATTGGGACATGAATATATTGATTGTAAGGGAGATTCACTGGCACTGCCGCTGCCGCCGCCGCCACCGCCACCGCCACCGCCACCGCCACCGCCACCGCCACCGCCACCGCCACCGCCACCGCCTCCGCCACCGCCACCGTCACCGCCACCGACGCCGCTACCGCCACCGCCACCGTCACCGCCCCCGTCACCGCCACCGCCACCGTCACCGCCACCCCCACCGTCACCGTCACCGCCACCGCCACCGCCACCGTCATCGTCACCGTCACCGTCCTCGTCATCACTATCATTATTATAATTATTAATAATATTATGTTTAAAATTATTATTATTAGTATTATTAAGTGTTCGAGACATGTACGTTAAATGATACCGGAGGATTTTTTTTTGGTGGGTAGGGACGCCGACCGTGGTGGAAACGATTCATATACGACTGCGATCACCCCCTTGGAAGTTGTGTCCACAACATTTAGAGCATGCACACATTAAGCATGGTATCCACCGCAGCCTATATAAATCCTTGATTGCATTGTCTCAAGTTCAGAAGCTGACAGCGCGACATACAAAAAAATCACTACCCGTGAATATTGAAGAATTCATCAGTGCCCGGCCTCGAAAATTTAGCTTCTCCCGATTTGGAGAGATCATTTTCACTTTTTCTGTATCATTGACGTATAGTAACTTTGTCGTTGACGTACAGTTACTGTAGCATTGACGTTGAGTAACTGTAGCATTTACGTAGAGTAACTGTAGCATTGACTTAGAGTAACCGTTGCATTGACGTAGAATATTTTTTTTATCAACACTGTATTGTTAATAAAAAATATTGTAAATTTTCCGGTGCTGAACTTCATCCATCTGAATAAAATGTGCAATCAAGTCTGCTCAGTTGCAAACGTGTTTGCTTCTTGAGCACCTTTCAATAGTTCAATATAACCGATGTATCCATGATTCAGATGTAATCTTCGTAAGATTTATTGAGCAAGATAGGCGACGAAGGCCTCGTGGTTATGGCAGGCCTCATTGAAATCATGCGACTTTGTGTACTATTTTATCGTTTTGGAAGTGGGTGGTCAAATGGACGTACCGTACTACAAATATTATAATTCATATAATATTATCGTTGTGTGAAATTTGGCTTAATTTGCTATTATTCAGCAGATCAGTATAACAATGAACTAGAAGTTTAATATGCTACTAGTTTTATTGCTCATAAAGAATTAACATCTAAAACAGACCACACAGTGCCATTGTTGATGTACTTTTTCTCACTCAGTTGTTTGCATAGGATGAGAACAATTATATTAGTAAGTTGTGTTTGCTGGTTGCTCAAGTTTTCCTCCACTGTATGTACATTGTAAATACTGCTAAAATTTGCCATGACACATGATGTAACTGATGATGGAACATATTTTGTTCCATCAATGTCTATCAATACCTAATCAATCCATACTGCATGGTTGGAGCAGTCATGAAAAGTTTGTTCTAAACGAAGGCAATTAGGATGAACTATATTTTTTGGATTTGCCAATTATGCTTTGGTAATATTTATAGTACATACCGGCAGATCTAAACCCGAGTGAGACGAAGATTAAAAAAGAAGGACTGCTGAGAGTTGTATGGCAACGGAGAGGCAAAGCTCATAAGAACTTACTGAGTTATGGAGCAGCTCAGAAAGGCCAACCTTCTAAAATGTAGAGGGCAGCAGAAGGGCAAAACTGCAGACAATAATAGGGTAGGGGAGAGGCAGAACCGATGAGCATTATAAGGCGAGGAGAGGCTGGGCGACTGCAAATTATAGGCCTGAAGAAAGGCAAAACTGCGAAGAATATTTGGTCGGGGAGAGGCAGAACTAAAGGAAATTATAAATGCAAATGTTTAGCAGAACAACTGAAAATTATTAGACAGAAGAAGACAGAACTGCTGATAATATTTTTGTACGACGAGGTATAACTGCTAGGAATTGTATATGCAAACGATTAGCCGAACAGCTGAAAATTATGAGAAAACAGAAAGGCATAACTGCTGAGATCATACAGTACCAGTCTGGCAAAAATGCTATGAAAAATTGCATCAGAGAAGCTGAACATCAGTAATTATTGTATGAGCAGCTGACATGCAGAAGTTCAACCAATTTGAAGATACGAAAGTGGTATCGTTGCAGAGCGTTCGTGGATTACCAGACCGTGTATGAGCTTCATTTTAGATGCAACACGGGAATAATTGTATTTTCATTGGGTTACTTCTTTGATGGTTTAAAGGTGATTGAGTCAGTCAATGCGTTCTTCATTCCCAGGTCGACCATAGCAGGTCCGACGCCATACGGAAGGGCCAGACTCGCCCTGTGAGCACGGAAAGGTAGTTACATTTTGAGGGGAATCAACCTCCTATTCTCTTATCAGACAACCTAGGCAATGTCTGCGACACCGCGCACGCCAGGGCTAGGTGTCGTAAATGCAGAGAGAACTCGTATGATACAACACTGACAGCATCTTATAGAAGTTTTCGCTGTCCAAAGGGCACACCTACGATGCTTGTGCCGCACAAATTATTTACAGAACAACTTCGTCTGTTGGTGATGGATGGCCGGATGGGAGATTGGTGTCCCCTGTGTTGTATTTCAGTCACGCTGATCCCAGTAGCCAGAGCTCACCAGACCTCACCCCCATAAACTCCCTCCAGAAGGATGAATCAATGGGGGGATTTGAACAATAATAATGATTTTCCTGTAGCATTTACTGCAATACCTTGAATCTGCACTGACGGAGGAAACAACTATCAGTATTTCCTGCTGTACCGGATACCATTCCATAAACCGACAGTATGTCAACCGGAATGGGGAAAATTTGTGTTATTCCAGATGTAACGGCACCACCACGGAAACACAGAGGATCTCTTCTGAATAGGGGATAGCTTGTTAGTTCTCTCGCTACTCTGGGAACCACCTAGGATCCCTGTCTAGAGAGAAGGGCCACCGGCCACATGTGAGAACTCTTCAGGGTGTCTATTGAAGATTTCCAGTGACATTGATATAAAAAAAAAGTCCTCTAAGTTTACCTGCTACATTGTGAATTATCTGTGAAACCCAAAGTAGGTTACCTGTTCTGGCAACCTACAATGCCCCTATTAACATTTTCTGATGTATTTCCTGCTACACAGGAAATTACCTCACAAATGAGTCGGTGGTCAACAGTCTCAGGAACTGAACTGAAGGCAATTAAAGTACGTTTCTGAATTATCTGATCGCCCCTGTGTAATATCTAGTCGTCAGCAGTGTGACGACAACTATGTAATACCCAGTCGTCGGCAGCGAGGCGACATCCATGTAATACCCAGCCGTCGACAGTGAGGCGACAACCATGTAATACCCAGCTGTCGGCAGTGAGGAGACAACCATGTAATACCCAGTCGTCGGCCGTGAGGCGACAACCATGTAATGCCCAGTCGGCGGCAGTGAGGCAACAACCATGAAATACCCAGCTGTCGGCCGTGAGGCGACCACCATGTAATAATCAGCCGTCGGCCGTGAGGCGACCACCATGTAATACCCAGTCGTCGGCAGTGAGGCGACCACCATGTAATAATCAGCCGTCGGCAGTGAGGCGACAACCATGTAATACCCAGTCGTCGGCCGTGAGGCGACAACCATGTAATACCCAGCCGTCGACAGTGAGGCGATAACCATGTAATACCAGCCGTCGGCAGTGAGGCGACAACCATGTAATACCCAGTCGTCGGCAGTGAGGCGACAACCATGTAAAACCCAGTCGTCGGCCGTGTGGCGACAACCATGTAATACCCAGCCGTCGGCAGTGAGGCGACGACCATGTAATACCCAGCCATCGGCAGTGAGGCGACAACCATGTAATACCCAGTCGTCGGCAGTGAGGCGACAACCATGTAATACCCAGTCGTCGGCAGTGAGGCGACAACCATATAATACCCAGCCGTCGGCAGTGAGGCGACAACCATATAATACCCAGCCGTCGGCAGTGAGGCGACAACCATGTAATACCCAGTCGTCGGCAGTGAGGCGACAACCATGTAATACCCAGTCGTCGGCAGTGAGGCGACAATCATGTAATACCCAGCCGTCGACAGTGAGGCGACAACCATATAATACCCAGCCGTCGGCAGTGAGGCGACAACCATATAATACCCAGCCGTCGGCAGTGAGACGACAACCATGTAATACCCAGTCGTCAGCCGTGAGGCGACAACCATGTAATACCCAGCCGTCGGCAGTGAGGCTGAGCTGCTGGAAATTAAAGGGTAGCAGCGAGACAAAAAAGTCAGGGACTTTATTGCAGCACAGAGCAGGGGAATACATGTGTTAAAGGCTTAGTGCATGGGATTCTGGGAATTATTCGATATCAGACCGTTAAAGCATCAAATACGTGACCAAGGTGTGATGTCGATCGTCTTTGTCTACAGAAGGCGTTGCAGAAGGCGTTCCAATGTCTAAACCTCATCCCAAACATGACTCACATCACTGTCTCCTGTGTTCTTTGTGTGGAGGGGGTGTTTAATTGTCGTCAACTTTCAGTGGACTTCAGTCGCCCGTCCGTACAAATGGAAAAAAAAATCCATAGCTTTATTCTTCTGACGGGAGTAATTCAAGCAGAGACGACATCAAAGGAAGTTGCAACAGCAGTGTCTTGCTTATTTGGAGTGGGTTTGGAGCCTCCTAAGGAATGATGGTTTGTCCAGGGCTGTTGTTTACGTAACAAGTGCGAATATGAAGGGACGTTGTTATATTCTACTCTTATTGTTGATCCATAGAAAGATTGTTTACTTGTCATGAATTATACGTACGCTCGTGCACGTGATCCGTAAAGCAAGATACATGGATTCATTGACTTACATGAAAATTTTCATTATAACATCGCGTTTTATGAATCAGCTAAATCTGAAACCGTTATCGTACTTTCTTCGAGGGGACGCCAAAGGGCGAACACTGTTACTGATGGTCATCATCGATTGAGTCGATACATTTATTCTGCGCCTTGCAACTCCAGATCTGGGTCATCCGTTTTAAGAATTACTGGTCAATTGTTGATAAAATAATTGATCAACTTTAATTTTATACACCTAGTTTTCTTGGGATAACATTGTTTTTTTATCCGCCAAGAGTACGAACGCAACCTCTTAACGAAGCTGGCGTCAGCAAGTAATTCTGCTATGGCCTGAACACTGCAATTTTTTATTACATATACTATTGCACACGCTTGTGTCAAGGATTGAAGAGTCAAGACATTATGACATACATCTGCATGGACAATAAGATATGGCATATTACCGCTAGCCCTTGATCACATACGAATGTCTATTAATATTACCCGGCGAGCAATTCTGGAATATGTAATGTATTACTCATGAATCAGTCATTTAGCTTCGTCGTCCAATTTATTCCTCAAATGTAACCGCAACGTCAAATTTCCAAGCTAAACCCCATATTAAGGAGATTTGATATCTACGATTATTGGGTTTGATGGCTTTTTTATGGTTATTGAGGAATCAACGAGGCGCAGATTAGACCGGGGATTACGATTCCATTTGAGATTTGTCAATAAATTCGAGGTAAACTTTTTCACAAGGAAATTTTTGACAAACTGGTGCATATACGGAAGGCCAAATAAACCAGAAGGGGTCGATGACGGCAAGAGGCACCTCACACCATCACATGCAATCACCCGCATCACATAACTTAGCCTCTCAGCGCTTTAAGGGCATCGTCGGGAAGACGCAATACACAGGAGTGGGTTACACAACAGTATCACGGCAGGGCCCGACCGTTTTCCTTGTTTGTCTTATCGGATCCATAACTACCAGGCCTTCATCCACCCACGTCCATACCGTTTCCCAAAGAGACTCCAAAGACGGGAAAGCGCATTCTAACTGCGTCTCCACTCATCCACTCACAATCTTCATAACACGCTCTCTTGCTACATGCGCACTGATAACTCTGCTATCTATCCAACTTTAGTCCTCCCATGGGTCCACGCTCATATCGCCTTGCACTCCAAACTCCCATAATCCATTTCCTTGCATGTTTCCGAACCACCAAAGAAAACATTTAAAACTCTCTCTCTTCCAACTTCCTCACCATCCCGATCTATTTGAAACCTTCGTCATTATTGGTCCTACTCCTCAGCGTCACTTCGTCCACCCTCTCAAAAACTTTGTCATGATTCAAGCATCTTCTTTTCTCCACTCTCGGCCCTCACGCTTCAGTCCCGAGAAGCTCAGGTGGGACCACTATCCCCTCATACAACCCTCTCCTTGATTCACTACTCCATCTGGTTCTACGTCAGTCTTCTCCTCTTCAGAACCCGGTTACATGGAACACTGAACTTCATCCAATGACCATACATTTAGGCGGCACTGATTCCTCTAGTATCGTTATTCCTCAACAATCCCATTACATTATGTCGTACCCTAATTATATTGCAGCCTTCTCATCTCACACCCTAATAGACTTCGACCCAAAACCTCGACCCAAAACAACACCTAACCAAGAACCAATAAGTTAGGATTCACGCCCTTGACCAATTCACCCGGGTAGAGATTGAACAGACAGGGAGCCCTAACGCACATTGTATCAGTACCACTTTCACTATCAAGCAAACACTCAACTCGCTCCCTACTCTGACACTTGCTCTACTGTCAACATAATAACTCGGGATCAGGCCTTTTTCTGAGCTATAAGGCTTTGAACACAATCATTTCCTTTCGCAAACAAAAAAAATCAAAAACTTATCACGCGACAAAAATGTGCTCTGCACTGTCTCA
Organism: Gammarus roeselii; assembly: GCA_016164225.1. NCBI lineage: Eukaryota > Metazoa > Arthropoda > Malacostraca > Amphipoda > Gammaridae > Gammarus > Gammarus roeselii. The sequence goes on from SDVV010006632.1 coordinate 11,000, forward strand.
ACCTCTCCGACCCCTTATACTGTTCCTCGCCGATCGCACCATCCGTAAAGTAACTTATACTCTGATTAGATGTATTTTGTTTCCTTATACTTGCCTTTATACTGCGAAATCTTGAAAGCGCTCCACCACTCAATCGGTATCACCCCCCATACAAAATACATATTTAGTAATCTCACCAACCATTCGAACGTCAAAACTCCAGCATTATAGGCACTCAGCCAGGACGCCGTCCAAACCTTGGGGCTTTTCTGCTTTTATCAGCTCCACCGCCTCATGATCCAATAGTCAACAGCTCAAAATAGTCTGCGTACCTATGAAATACGGTCGCGTGTAAAAATATTGCTGAGGGACATCTAATCACAGGGATGTCTGTTCAGCCAACTCTGTTTCATTAAGAGCCCTTCAAACGATCATTCGCTATTGACTGCGTCTGTGTTAAATCCCATCATAAATATGTTTCTCGAGTTTATTACCAAATCCTGTAGGATGTACGGCAAAAGGTTATAGGCCAAGCGGGAGTAAACCCCTGGACTGCTCTGGAGCGCTGGGCTCTGAGAGTCTCGGTAATGGAAATTTAGTAAGTCCAGGAGCATTGGCCTTCTGGTAGGGGTTTAAATACTTGCCACTGTCTCTCTTGCATGTCGTAAGCAGCGACCAATTGGCACGGCGGAGAACGATTGTGAATGGATGAGTTGTGACGCGTCCCTGAGGAGCTTTCCTGCCTCTGGAATTTCGTTGAGAAACGGGATGTATAACAACCTGGCGACCTAGTCAAGAAAACCTGTAGTAGTAGTAGTAGCAGTAGTAGTAGTTGCTTCCTTTTTCTCCCGGAGTGCTAACGCAAAGTTAATGCAGACTCCTCCGTAGGACAATTGATGAGTGGCAGTGTAGGTGCAGCGTAGATTAAGAGTAGGTTCAACGTAGATTCAGAGTAGGTTCAACGTAGATACAGTTGGTTTAACGCAGGTGCAGAGTAGGTTTAGCGCAGATACAGAGTAGGTAAATTTAACATAGATACAGAGTAAATTCAACATATATGCAGAGTAGATTTACTGCAGATACAGAGTAGACCGATACAAAGTAAATATAATATAGATACGAAGTAAATTCAACACATATACAGAATAGGTTTACCGCAGATACAGAGTAGGTCTAACGCAGATACAGAGTAGGTCTAACGCAGATACATAATAGGCCTAACGCAGATACAAAGTAAATTTATTACGGATACACATAGAGTAAATTTAACATATATACAGAGTAGGTTTACCGCAGATACAGAGAAGGTCTAACGTAGATACAGAGTAGACCTAGTGCAGATAAAAAGTAAATTTAACATAAGTAAAAAGTAAATTTAACATATATACAGAGCAGGTTCAACGCAGATACAGAGTAGGTTAACCGTAGAGGAGTAGTAACAGCCTTCTCTGTTCTCCACCGGAGCTCCAACGTGCAGTCATAAAGTGCTTCCCTGTAGGGCACGACGATCCGTTGATTTTGCTCAGCTTCGTGCGCGGAGGTAAATTAAAATTCATAATTAATACGCAGGGAGGACAGCGAGTTCAGGATCTGAGATGATTAAAACTTCGTTATTTTTATACGGCGTCATTTAAGACTGCGTGCTTTCCGCAAACAATGAGTTATTTCGGTGTTCCGTTTCTGTGAGAAGGCGTTACAGGTTGCACGTGGGGCTCAAGAAGGCACGCCGGGCTGCTGCGAGTGCGTCACAATCCATAAGTAAGTGTTTCTCGCTGATTGACACTTGATGGCAACAGGGGCATGGTGGTGCGCGCAGTCCCATGTCTACGTTCATTGGTTGATTGTGGGCTACCCACGTGTGTCCCGTGCATAAACGGTTGATAAACATTTGGTTTCTTCTATTGGAAAACTTGGTGTCCCGCTCTCACACGGATGATTTAACTGAGAGCATTTTTGTTCACTCTGTTGCCAGGAGTCATTATATCGTGATTTTATAAGCGAGTTGATGACTGGGAGCCAGTCTCTGTAATGTAATTAGATGTATTGATCGTGCTGGGTAGACACCCGTCTAGCGAGGAAATCTGCGCGCTCGTTTCCTCTTATTCCTGCGTGTCTAGGGATCCAGCAAAACTCGACCGCCTAGCCCGCCTCGAACATCGTGAATAGGTCGTGTTGCATTTTTCTAAGGGCAGGGTGGTCAAAGTTCACAGTATTCCGCTGGGTGAGAACGCTCAAACTGTCTGAAAATATAACATTTTTGGGGAGGCGGTCACTTTTGGTGATGGAGATAGCCAAATCGAGGGCGTGTAGCTCTGCAGAGAATATAGAGGCGGAAGAAGAAGCTCGTTAGCAAGCACGTTCAGGGATTCAAAAGGTGTGGAACGGAACGCACCGGATGTGGTACGCAGGGCGTTATTCACAATAATGGAGAGAGGTTCATGGGTGGTTTTGACTGCTGAACCGTAAACAATTTCTCCATAGTCAATGCGCGAGCGTATTATTTTTCTGAATAATGTCATATCGGCTCCGATTTTCCAGGATGTTACAGAGAGGATAAGTCCGGCTGCTTTTTGCAGCGAGTCTCCAGGGCTGCAATATGAGGTCGCCATGTGAGTTTAGGTCCAACAAAAACCGATTTTTTTTATCGATTCCTCGTTTACTAGCGGAGTGTTGTTCAGCGTTAGGGCTGGTTTTAGGTGTACACCCGGTACATAAGTAAAAAGAATGCTCTTCGATTTGGAGGGCGAGAATCGGAATCCGTTTAAGGAGGCCCAGTTCCCGACTAGGTTTAGTCATTTCTGGAGTTCCTGTTGAGTCGTTATGAGGCTCATTTGTAAGTCGTCCACGCATAGTGATGAAAGCAATCTTCCGTCGCGCAGGAGAATATCTGCTATCTGTTCGATTGTGAGTGTAAAAAGAGTGACACTTAGGACGCTTCCTTGGGGGACGCCCATTTCTTGCGGATAGGATGGTGACAGGGTGTCGCCGACCTCAACCCTGAAGGATCAATTTTGCAAGAATTGGTGAATATCACGTGGTAAGTGGCCACTCAGCCCTTTGCGGTGGAGATTCTTCATGATGCCATATTTCCAAGAAGTATGGTATGCTTTTTCCCCGTCGAAAAAAAAATAGAAACCACGTGTTCCCTTCGGACAAATGTCTGTCTTATGTCAGATTCCAGTGTCACAAGGTGGCCCGTCGTAGAAGGACGCTTGCGGCCGCCTCACATGATGCTGTTCAGGTCTGCATACATATCAAGGTAGTCGACAAGGCGCGTATTTATCATTCTTTGCATAGTCTTGCTGAGGTCGCTGGTACGAGCGATGGGCGATAGTTATGTGGGTCACCGTGGAATTTCCCGGGCTTGGGTATTGGGATAATTATAGATTCCCGTCATTGAACACTTCTAATAAGTGCTCACGGGAGCTATCTAGGGGATTTTTGATCACCGTCATTTCTGCCATGGACGGCACACCTTCATACAGCATTCTCAACCACTTCGTCGCCAACGCTCGCGTTTAGGTCGTCCGGCACCGTCACGCTGTATTCTTCTCCAAAGTTACCAATAGACTCACTCAGACGAAGCCAAAAAAGTTCCATATCACCCTTACTATCCTCACTACCTGGTCCGTAATCGCACACGAACGCCAACATTTTGTTATCTAACTAAACCTGCACCCACATCGATCTAGATTACACTTCCTTACACTCCGCAATGTTCTTAGCCAACCGTTCCCCAAATAATAACACCACACGTCCCACGCCCTACCATCCTCGACGCCCGACTGATTTCTATTTGCCTCAACAAACTGGCATTTCTTTCTACTCAGTACCAAACACATCATATTTTCTCTCACAAGCATCAAACCAATATATCACCTGTTTGCTTTACCCGTATAATGCAACCACGCGCATTCAGGGACTCTAATGTGTTCGGAGAGGCTTGGCCCCCTCTTCTCTCCCTGCAACTCGTTTTGCAGTTTTACTCGGAAAAAAATACGGAGGAGGAGAACTCCAGACCTCTCAGACCGTCCCTGTTTGAGGCCTCTTACGACATGCAAAGGGAACGGTGACAGATATTCTAACCTCTTGTCACAAATAAAATGCTCCTGGATATGCTAAATTTCCATAACCAAATCACTCAGTGCCTAAAGCACATGGAAAGTTGAGATATTTACCATCGTTTGCCCTAAGCCCAATATCGTACGTCAAACGTCAATTCACTTGGCCTATAACATTTGGTCATAAATACAAGAAAAATAATTGAAATTGGATTTAACACTGATGCCCTCAATTGCGAAGCCCCGTTAGAAGTTTCCCTTAGTAGAACTAAATTGGCTAAACATATATTCAATTGGTTATTTAATGCAATCCTAATTTTTTTTCTTTATCATCCTAATTGCATTTGTCAAATATATAAATGAAATAAAATTAAGGAAACACTAATATATACGGAAACATTTAAACTCACCCATGTCTGCAAAAAAAAATAGCAATAACATATATGAGTTGTAGTTGCTATACAAAAGATGAAACAAATAATATTGAACAGATGTTAGAACGAATCAGGGAGTCAAGTTGTGCCAAATGCCGTAGTCAACTTGAAACGTTTCTGACAAGTGAAAGGCGGTAACTCTGCTACTCTGCACGAGTTCAAAACAGAGCAGGATAGTCCACTGAAAAGCTGTTAGATTCAAGTAACTTCCCAAGTAATAACGTTTTGATTGGATCATTCCAAAAACAAGGATCGCCGTTAACATAATTAGTTTACAATGGGTATTTTTTTAATAATTCCTAGTACTGGTTATCCGCTGACTGCTTAAGCATCGCAGAATCCATGAAGTCAAAGGTTACTTTCAAAGCTGTTCGTGCCACAGAGACGCTGTTATCTTCTTCAATCCATATCATTGCCACAGTACAAGCCGTCAGGTTTGACATTCGACTAATATAAAAGAATGTAATTGAGTACTGCTGTAGATTTAGATATGTAGAACAAACGCATAACTCTTATTTAGACTGTAATATATGTTATATTGCAAAAGGTTATGGTCTATTGATAAGTCAACTTGACCATGTGGAGCCTCGTGCATGAATCGTTAAGTTACTTCAAAGCAATCTCCTATCAACACTTCTTCTCAGTACTTCTCCACTGCCACGACAAAAATGTAGAACTGTATGCTAGATAATCTATAAGCAATGAACAAATTATACGTTTTCCCCGAAAAGCCGCATTATCCTTGTACAATTCCTTTTACTACTGCACCAACTTAAAAAGCTAAAGTTTTCACAACTTTTTGAAGCTGACAAATTGAACAAGTCAAGAGCTGGATATAGAAGTTTAATTAGACATGATCGCTCGCAGAAAATACCTGGAAAAGAGAGAAAACTCATTGAGGAATCTCACTAATGATCCTTATTACTGAAGAGAAAGGAAGGATATATTTTGAGTTTGAAAGTTTTCAGATAAATTATTCTGTCTTTTTTAGTTTTTTTTGCTGGAGGACGTGAAATGAGTGCCTCGTGCGGGCAGTCGTCCCTCCACGATCTGTTTTGAGGATAAAAAAGGCTTAGTATTTCATAAAATAATATTTTCAAGTATTCGTCCATTGTGAATATCCCGTCGATTGTCTTGCTATGGTTTATGTCGGGTTATATTTTGATAATTTGTCATGAAATGTTTATATAATTTAACAGCCTTCTAATTCGCGAGTCAAATCTTGCCGTTACAAAAGAACGAATTCAATACAAACTTACTGAACAGTGTTGGCAGTGTTGGTTGCCCAAACTTAAACTACTTATTAGGAACTGAGTGGCTCAACTGACACGTGTAAGGCAGGGCTCTTTCTATGACGAACCAATGTTTGTCGTTAGGTTCCTCTTCATTATTCCCGAATAGCCAACAGACATATATTAGGGTTGATAGAGATTCGTATAAATACTTAGTTTAATAAACATTGACTTTTCTCAAGTGTGTGCGTTATTTAGTCAATCCATTATTCAGCTGAACTAAATTGAATTGTCTCAAACCGCTTAGTTATTTAGTTGTCCAGCAAACTCAGAATACTTCATCCATATGACTCACCATTCAGAGTTTCCCAGCATATATGATAATAATTAAAACATTGAATAATAATTATTGAATCATTGTTTTTAGAATGCAAATGAAGTATTAAAATGCTATACAAGGAAATCATTACATCCACATCGACTGGGATATGAAAAGCAGTTTCTGCTACCATTCCTCTTTAGTTGATAGGAAACATTTTTTCAAGTTGAACAACCCCATTGTTTATAATTGAGCAATACCTTTACACGATTTCCCCCGCTTTGTTTCATCAAAACAATTCCTCCTCACGAGTAAATAGGACAGTACACAGAACAACATAGCATTTATTTTTAACATCAAATGTAACATGTTGAATGATATAGCTTGCACATCCCTATCACAATGTTATAACCCCTGCCTCGTTGCATGTCTTTTCAGAACATGGAAGTGCGATTGCAAGTTTCCACCTCCGTATTAATTTCCTTAATAATTTTTTGTCTTCCTCTTTCCGTGATCCCATCCATTTTGAAGTTTCCTCGGCTTCCTGCTGATAGGAAGCGGGGCTCGGCAAACACATTAGGCGACGGAACAATTCGTTGATATTACTGGACTATGAACCGATCTTAGTGGCCATGAAATCGATCAAACTATCGCACAGCAAGGCGGGAGGGTATGTACAGAAGGGAGACGTGTTGAGAACGGGAAGATACGTCAATTTAATTTGAATCAGCGTCAAAGTAATTGAGTGCGCGTGAGTGTTCGACCAGGCATACGGTCTGTAATAAAGATTCATTTTGCAGTCAGCATAAATCAAAATGTATGTATATTCTTGGGCACTGTAATATATAATATATACTAACGTTAAATTTATTTGTACCCATGGTTATTGATTAAGCACATCACATATAATACTGCCAATAAAAGAAGAAAGCAGAAAGTACCCTGTCTCTTCAGTGCACATGACTGTCATAAAAAATCCCACATCATTTTCGCGTCGTTATCATTTGTTTCTTCAATCACTATAATAAAGATTGTATATGCGTTATGGTGGGTGTTCCCTGCTAGTACTTCATTACTCACGTCTGTGACATTTCGATGCACACGCCTCACCTCATGCGAGGTACAGTGAAATATAGAAAGCAATTTATTGACGACAGCAGTCTCAGCAACATTTCATTGTCATTAGTTGCGCGAAAAATATTGCGCGAATAATGTAGTAAGGCTGCTTTACAAAGCGGCAGTATATATATATATATATTAAATATATACAT
>SDVV010006633.1:0-15261 GCA_016164225.1 Gammarus roeselii
CCCCCACGTCCGTTAGCTGACTCGGGCACCAAACCAGTTCCGGTACCCTCCGCTCCCGCCCTGCCCCATTTCTGCGCTAACCCCCGAACGGACCATTAGAGTCAAGGTTGCATGCACCGCGTTCTACCCCGACCGGCTCTTTTATCCCTATCTAATTCCTTCACAGGGCCGTTCTTGCAGACACAGTAACTACTCTTACTCACCAAGGATTTGAAATAACACAGAAAATTGTATTTTTAAATATTCAACTTGTATTGTGAAGCAAGAATGGTGATGAATTTAATTAACCTTGACTCATCAAATCCGTTTTTATTCGAGTTGAGTTTTGGATTCTCTTTCCCTAATTTTATTACGGTATTGTTTTGGATTCTTCTTTCCCTACTTTTATTAGGGTCTTGATCAGGATAAGTTTCTTGAGCCCAGCACTTAAGAGGGGCCGGAAGTAGCTGTTTAAGGGTTAATAAATTCTATGGTGCGGCCTTAATAGCAATATTTGCTTGACCCAAGGTTTTAATTACGAGAGAATTTAGTTCATTGGTAAGATCTGATATAATGCAATTCAAAGTGTAGCACCACGTGAAAGATCCACATAGCAATTTCAGTAGAAGAAAAGCAACAATAATCGTAGTTAAATGTGACCTTAATATGACCAATTAGATAATGTAATCACGATTACACAATTGGGACAAGAAAATTATCGCCTTGGGGTGGATGGATGATTATTCATTTTATAGATCATTAACACTTTATTTTATTTAGTATTTTAGTATTTCTTCTTGCTTGGGCTATATTATTTTTCTCTGCCATTTTTTCATGTTGATGAATTTTGAATTGGTTATTATTATTATATGTATCGAGGCTGGTTGAGACAAGGTGACCCAGGGAGGAGAGGTTTTCGTGGGACCCGCGGGACTCGGGGTTTCGAGAACCCGGGGGACTTGGGAGACCAGGTGGATTTGGGGGGATCCACTTGGACCTTTCTGGGGCCCTTTGGGACACCCTTGAGACCCTTTAGGACCCTTCTGAGAAACTGTGGGACCCTTTAGAGGCCCCTCTGAATCCTGGAACTTCTGCTCCCCCCTCCCAGCGCTGTAAGCCCCATACAAAGAATTTTTTTTATGTGAGATGCTTGAGTTGAACAATTAACCAATACAGTCCATGGATTGCTGGCGCAGAGGGCGAGGGTCGCGTTGAGGCTGGTCGAGGTGCGTCGAGATCAGTTGAAACATGTTGACGCGAGTCGAGTTGGTCGCGACGAGCAGAAACTGGCCGAAATGATTCAAGACAAACCGAGATGAGCTGAGGTGAGGGGTCTCGGGGAACTCGGGAAGACCCAGGGGCATGGGTTACCCTCCGGGATTCATCAGGCTCGTTTGCAACCCAAGGGACCAATGCCCCCTCCGCCCCGCCCTTCCCCCTTAAACAATCAGTGCGAAATCAATAATCTGAGCAGTTTTTCTGCCCATGACGAACCTGCTCTTACTTTCTTTTACACGATCCACAATATTATACCGCTGGTGTTTCTGTGCGGGAATTTGTGTTTGTGATTTTGTGGATGGGTATTTTTTCTTCAGTCTGTGCTCGCTTGCGCGTGCACGGACCATAAGCAGTTTCTGGGGTTGACCTGGTTTGCGCAGCTATAAAACCTTGTGACGCGGTGCGGTTGAAGTCTATCTAATCCGTGAAGCCATAGACCTTTTACCAATTTCGACGATGCTGTCTGTGCAAACTGTCTTGCGTGCATGTTATTCTTGGAGTCCTGAGTGGTTGGAGGAGGGATTCGTTTTGTCTGAGTCTTTATCTTGCCTGAATAAATAAATTGTACTAAAAATCAAATAGACCGCGTAGTTGTAAACATTGTGTTGCGTTGCTGTCGGAGCTGACTTTGTCCATGTAGCCGTGAAGCTTGTACTAATTTCGACGATACTGTCTGTGCGCACTGGCGTATGAACATATTACTCATGAGGTTCTGAGGGGTTTGAGGCGCGGATTCTTTTCGTTTCATCTGAGTCTTTGTCTTACCTGAGTAAATATATTGTACTAGTAAAGCTGGATCGCGGTGCTGTAAATATTGTGTTGCGTTGCTGTCGGAGCTGGCTTTGTCCAAGTAGCCGTGAACCTAGTACCAATTTCGACGATACTATCTGTGCACAGTGGCGTATGGACAAATTACTCATGAGGTTCTAAGGGGTTGGAGGCGAGGATTCGTTTCGTTTCATCTGGGTCTTTTTCTTTCCTAAATAAACAAATTGTATTTATACAACTAAACCGCCTAGCTGTAAATATTGTGTTCCGTTGCTGTCGGGGCTGAATTTGCCCGTGTAGCCACTGACCTTGTACTAATCTCGACGATGCTACCTGTACGCACTAGGGTTTTAATTTGGAGCGGAGGTTCGTTTCAAGTAAGCGTTTTTCTCTGCGCACCAGCGTGGGTCTGACATTGCTCAAATGTTCACATTTTTTCTAACGTTAAAAGCGTTGTTTTGTTTTTACCTCGCACACTTGGGCGTGCGAACCAACTGGAATCAATGATCGAGCCCTACGGAGCCTATTATGACTCACGTTGAGGCTCTGGTGGAAATGAGGCTCAAATCAAATCAAACCAAATGAAAAATTATCGCCGATGTAAAAATCCTAAACAATGACATGCCAATATATAAAGGTCTCCTGTCCTAATGGTTGGGTGTTCGTGTCATCAGGCTCAGACAGGAACGGGCGCCGAGACTTTGGCGCCGTAGTGAGCCTTGTAGGATGGCGTTAGGCGCGAGAGTGGTGCGGAAGCCCAGGCTAGAGCGTTCCTGCATTCAGATTCAACAATAAATGGCAACACTAGAGGTGCCAGGTATGTTGTTTACACGTTGCTTAGTTCTTTGATAATTACAGTTTGCTCCCTTACACCTGTACCAGGCTCGTACAATCTTTGCCTAAACTGTCAACAATTAATATTTTGTTGCTTAATCGAGGACTTGGCATTTCAAGATTCTTGTGCCGCTTCCCAGATGCTGATTGGCTTCGCCTCCACTCCTTGATGCCGCTCTTGGCGCTGATTGATGGCACCCAAAATCCTTGTTGCTTAATGGTTCCTTGCAGAGCCAGGAACTTGACATTAGAGTTCCGCACTCCTTGCTGGCAAGTTGATGTGCGGAGGGATTCCCGTCGCCAGAGGGAAACTGCAGTTGGCATGCGGAGAGATTCCCGCCGCCAGAGGGAAACTGCAGTTGGCATGCGGAGGGATTCCCGCCGCCAGAGGGAAACTGCATCTACGACACGTTTCCAATGGAAGTTAATTCAATGGTCAAAAATTTAATACCTTCATCTTAACAGACAATACATTATTTACAAAATGTGAATTTCATGTTAGTTGCTGTGAGGGAGAGCAATGCAGAACTCGACGTTGCGAGCCCTTACAGCTGCAGGAAACCACTATATCAGGAAAGGCACTTTTGATACAAGTTCTTCCCGCCACCCGTTACCACTGTGTTTATTGTGACCACGGGGTTTTAAGGCTTAGGTTTATTATCGTCTGCCCTTAATTATATATTGACCAATGAGGTGGAATTACGAGAGAATTTATTTGTTATTTACTTTATGGATAAGGTAGTATGATATGATGACAATTCAAGTAAATCACTACTTATGAAAATCGAAATTACCATGAACGTGGTGAGTAATGACTATAATGAAGTGACCGATTATACAACATTATAGCGATAATACAGTTTGGGGGCGAGAACATCACTGCAATATTTACTATGTGTGACATTTAAAATTTAAGTTAACTGCTGTAATAGTCTCCTGTCATTGGTGTTCTTCTCTTCAGGCTCAGAAAGGAGAAGGCGACAAAGACTTTGTTGCCGTGGCGAGCCTTGGAACAAGAAGAGAAAAAAAGAAACACTTTACCTCCAGTTTTGGTAGAACTTGTAGAGTGCCTTATAAACTAAACTCAAATAAGGAAACACGATCAATGACACTTGATCGAGTAAAAACTAACTCAGTTAAAACGACCAACGACACTTGATCGAGCAAAAACTACGAATGAGGTGCACTCAAATCTTGAGCATTACCTTATGAGGTGGCGTGAGGCGCTAGAGTGGAGGGCAGCAGCCCGGCAGAGCCGTCCTGCTGTTCAGCTTGAACCACCGAAGGCAACACTGAAGGTGCCAGGTATGTTATTTCTAAGCTGCTAAATTATTTGATACAGAGAAATGGTTTCGTTACTCCTTTACTAAGCTGGTACTATCTTTGCCTAAAGACTGACAACAATTAATATTTGTTGCTAGACTGAGCTGCAACGCTTATATTATAGACTTTCATTTAATCCAGGACTTAGCATTCCCAGATCCCTGTGCCGCTCCAAGATGCGGATTGGCTTAGCCTCCACTCCCTCTTGCCGCCATTGGCGCTGGTTGGTGGCGGCAAATCTTTGCCGAACCAAGGAACTTGAAACTGGAGTTCCGCGCTGCTCCAGTTTCTGCATCTACGACACATTTCCAATGGAAGTTAATACAATGGAATAACATATATTACATTCATCTTAACAGTAATACATTAAATACAGGATGTGAATTTCATGTCAATTGTTTTGAGGGAGAGCAATTCAGAACTCCACTTCGTGAGCCCTTACACTGCCCCCTCCTTAGTGAGTTTCCCCCTCCCCTCTTTACTGTCAGCGGTATCGTACCGGAAGTTTGGTGTGTCGTCCACTCCTGGTGGTCACACCTGTTTTGGGGGGTTGTTTGTCGCGCCATCTGCGTGCCGCGCTGGTGGCTGCGTGTCTGCGGGCGTTGACAGTTCACTGAAGCGCACTCTGTGAAGCGTCACAGGTGTGCACTAAGAAAATTGCTTGGGTCTGGTCAAAAGCCGCTGTGCCGAATCAACCCTGATGTATGCCTGCGTGCACGTTTGGAGAGCTGGGTCAATTTTGCCCTTGATTGGGGTTCATTTTGGAGCATGGAATTTTAAGCGTGGCGTATTTATATGGCGAATTTGCTTTGAGTTAAATAATAGTTGTCCGATGGTTCCACGAGGTCCCCTGGGACACGTAGTGTGCTGCCATACATCATTTCTTCGACATAAAAGTCGAGCTCTGTCTTCGGCCCTATGCGCAGGCCTAACAGAACTAGCGTGAGGTTTGTGTGCCAATCTTGCGGATTTTGTTGGCACTTCAGACTTGACTTGAGGGTTCTATGGAATCTTTCGATGATTCCGTTTGCCTGGGGGTGGTACGACGTGGTTCGGATTTATCGGATACCGAGTAATTTACATTAGGTAGTTGTCAATTACCCTTTGAAATTCGCCCCTCTGTCGGTCGTCAATGTTTCGGGTACCCCATCGCGGGCTTCCCAGTTCATTAGAAACGCTTTGGCTACGGTTTCTGCAATTGTATTCACTATCGGAATCGCTTCGGGCCATCTGCTGTATCTATCTTTTATAGTGAGTAAATAACGGTAGCTATTGCTGTACGGGGGTGGGCCGACGATATGCATGTGGACCGCTTTGAAACGGTCTGAGACTGGTACAAAATGTTGGAGAGGTGCCTTGATGTGGCGAGTTATTTTGACCGACTGACAACTTTGACACATTTGAGCTTATTTGCGAATAATTTTGTTCATGTTTGGCCAAAACGCCTTGGCCTTGATCATTTGGACAGTTCGCCTGATGCAAGAATGGGCGAGGTCGTGCTGGAACCTTATGTACCGTTCGCGCATTGACTCTGGAATGAACGGTCTTGGCTGGGACTGTGTGCATTCGTAAGCGATGCTATTTCTGCAGTCTAGTATATATGGGTAAGCTTCGCTTTTTTGGAATGCCTCGAATTGCTCGTCGATCATGGATTTCAATTCCTCATCGTGGAGGAGTGCGTTGGCGAGTTGGGTTCACGACCACAATTATCGCATCGGCTCTACTGAGTGCATTGGCTACTATATTGTCTATACCGCAGATGTACCGCACGTCTGAAGTGAACTCAATAATGTAGGACAGATGCCTCGCCTCACGGGGGGAGTGTTTGTCCAAATTTTAGGCTTGTATTGCCTTCGTTATGGGCTGATGGTCGGTATAGAGACTAAACTGTGTCCCTTGAAGCGCGTGTTTGAAGTGCTTTATTGCAAGGTATGCTGCGAGTAGCTCTCGAGAGAACGTCGAGTATTAGATTTCGGTCTTTGTGAAACGCTTGGTAAAGAATGCTAGAGGTTCTACTCTTCCATCTAACGCTTGTTACCGGACTGCTCCTGCCGCAGTCGCTGACGCGTCTACTACAACTGATAAATGCGCTGATGCTGTTGGGAATTTTAAAGCAGTGTAGTTAGCAAGTTGAATTTATATGAGTATGAACGCTTTCTCTGCCTCAGGTGGCCAAGCTAGTACAGTTGATGTGCCTCTTCGCTTGGGCTTTAGTAGGTCATTGATGGGTCCTAAAGTTTCGGCTGCGTGGGGCAGGAACCGGTGGTAGTAATTCACCATGCCCAAGAACCTTCGCATACCGTGCATGTCCGCCGATTTTGGTTAGTCTTTGATGGGTGCGACCTTTCTCGGAATCGGTTTGATGCCTTCTCTGCCGATTTGATGGCCCAGGAATTCGAGATTTCCCTGAACGAATTTGCACTTCGCCATGTTGATGACTAGGCCGTACGTTTGGAGGCGTTTGAACACGGCTTTGATGTGACCATAATGGTCGTCTTTGGTTTCGCTTGTTATTAACATGTCATCTACGTACGCGTATGCATTGTCAATGCCTCTGAGCACCTCGTGCATGAACCTCTGAAACGTTTAGAGTGCGTCTTTAAGCCCAAAGGTTAATCGGGTATTCTTAAATAACCCAAAAGGTGTTGTGACAGCGGTTTTTGGTATGTCCGCTTCGTTGACAGGTATGGCATAGTATGCCGAGTGTAGATCTAATTTAGTTAAATATTTCGATTTGCTTTCTTGTACAGCAAAATCACGAACGCGAGAAATTCCGTTCTCATCGTCTTTTGTTATAAAATTCCAACGCCTGAAATCGTTTGTGGCTCTCCATCCCTCTTTTTCGGTACGAGGTGTAGCGGAGTCGCCCACGGGCTCGCTGAGGAGCGAACTATTCCGAGACGTAGCAGTTCAATAAACATCTTTATAGCGATGGCGAGTTTGTCCGGGGCTAGTCGTCTAGGCCTGTTGTATAGCGGTGGCCTTTCTGTAGATAAGTAGTAAACCGTGCTGTGAGGCGAGCAATGTTTTAGTGTTTCCGGCTCGGTTATAACAGAGTATTTTTTAATAGCGCCCTGCACCTGTCCGGTATTTGGTCGCCGGTGCCGACTATTCGCATCGCAGCATCGAGCCGAGCCCGCTTGGCATTCGTAGTGAGGCTGATTGTCGTATCGAGGGTACCATGTTTTTTAAATTGATGGTGAGGCCATAGTGACTTAGGAAATCTATGCCTAGAATTTGCATGGTTACATTATACATGACAAAATCCCATTGAAAGTCTTTACGGAGTCCCAGCTCAATGATTAGAGTTTTGCTGCCGTAAGTGGCGATGTTGCTGCCGTTCAAAGCTGTTAGCATCACTTCTGCGTCCTGATTTCTGTTGCCTGCAGTCGCTGGGAGACAACTGAGTGAAGCTCCTGTGTCGACAAAAGACTGAATGCGCGTCTTTGTACAATGGACCCTCATCACCGTAATTTTTTTTCAATTTTCCCGAAACTCTGCCGCCGGATTCATTTAAGACTCGGGTTTGGCGTTTCCCGAAGTCCAAGTGCACGGTAGGTTGCATTTCGTGGCTTTAGAGCCAAATTTATAGGGATACCAACACGTATCAAATTTAGAGTTATCACGGGGAATTGAACGGCTTCGTCGCGGCGTTTATGAGTGGTCGGTGCGTTCTCCATCGCGGCCTTCGCCTCCGCGTTGGACTGATTGCTCTAGCTTATCGTCCTTCGCAGCTAGGCTCATGATGCTCGTTTGAAGTTGTTTGATTATGTCCGTGAGCTGAATTATTTCGCTTTGTGGTGCCGTCGCTAACATTGCTGGCTCTAGTGACATCGGAACGAAGTTACATGCGTTAACGCTGTTCGTTGCCGGTTCGCAGATTTGTGCTATCAACGGGCCGTTTCGTGCCTCTACCTCCATGATACGGTCAACCTGAAGAGCTAGTTCCTCCAGGCTTAGCTCGTCTACTGCTAACGCGAGTATTGTTTGCACATTCGATGGGAGTCTCTGGAGGAAGAGCGTCTTGAGGAACGTTTCATCAAGCTTTACTGGTCCATCGACTAATTTCAGCATTTGACGTGGGAAGCTGACGGCTTTCTGTCGTCAAGTTCCTCACGGCTGAGTAGTTTCCCTATTCGCTGTCGGGACGAAAGTCCGTAACTGTTTTGCAGCTCGTTTTTGAGTGTTGCGAATGGATTTTCCTTGTGAGGGTTTAAAATGATGTCACGTATTTCGGCTGCTACGTCCGGTTTTAGCGCACCTACCACTACCTTAAATTGGACCAACGGGTCCGATATCGCCTGTAGGTCAAATAACGTTTCAACTTGCGTGAACCATAAGGGTACGTCGCCTGTGTTGAACGGTGGTAGCTGGATCGAAATCGGCGTTTTTGGTGTCGTCACCGGCGGTGGTGGTGGTGGTGGATCTTCGACTGCGTCCACCCTATTGGCTTGTTGCACTCACTTGGATCTAAAAAAAATAAACAGAATTTGGTGTAAGCCGAATGAATGTTCTGTGAACGAACGGTATTGAAAAATCTCGGAATACCTAGTAATGCAATTATGAACGTTGTTAAATTTTAATCGTCAGGACACCGAATTGAGATTTGAACGCTATGACTCGTACTATTTTAAAGTCTGAACAGTCACGCTATGTTGAATATTGAATGCTTATTCGGTGATTTCGTTATTAAGTGGAAAACGTTACGATAATCAACTCTGATGTAACGCATTATTTTTTGCATTATCGTTTATATATAATAAACACAGTTCCAATTGCTGCGCCGCTCGGCACTGTATCTGACTGGACAGTCAATTTCAATTTCGGGGCTCGGTCGCCGGCGCTTGTGCTGTGCTGCTGTGGGCGGTGGTCTGCGGGCAGGGCAGTGTCTCTACCTGCGTTCGGTTCGCTGCTTGGGCGGTTGCCTGCCGTGTGTGTGTGTGTGTGTGACCGCGCCGCACAACTCTATGCACTGGCTGCCTGCATCGTTTTGGCGCGGTGCTCTGCTAATGCTACATGGTTGCTCAGTTGTTCAGTTCAGCGCGTAGAATTTGACTGAATTTGAGCAGTGTGGCCTGCATCAACCTTATTGAAAGCTGTGCAATTGCCTTCTGCTGCGTTATTGTGATTATTGCGCTGTGTAGCTGCCGCGGCATTCGTGCACGAATTAATATTAAAAATTAACTAAGATGTGTAACTTAGAGACTCATAAAGTGGAGATGATGAAAATTGAAATGATCGAACCAAAGAAATATTCTAGGTTTCCTATCTGGAATGAACACACAAATTTACACGGCTGTCAGTCCCCTGACGATTAAAAAAGCTATGCTTGTTCTCCGTGAAGTAAATGCAATGACAAGGGCATGAAAATCATAGATTTGCTGCTTTCTAGCACATGTGAAATAGAAATATCCGAGTGTTTCCTGTATACATTCTATTTAACATGTTGACACTCGCAACCACTGAAATTCATGTGAATTATATCAACAAACTATTTCCTCAACTGTGGGAACTTATTAGATTTCAAATGGGTAGTTGAGAAACTGCGTGGGTTTTTGACCGACGGTGGCTGTCTGCTTCATTTGCCGCTGGTGCTTCATTTCCGTTGTGCGCGCTGCTATGTGCTCTGCCGTCACAGTTCAATGCTTTGAACTTGACAGAATTTGAGCAGTGTGGCCTGCATCGACCTTATTTAAAGGTGTGCAGTAGCCTTCTGCTGCGTTATTGTTCTCTGCGCAGCAGCTGCGGGGTGCGTGCATGCGATAATCTTAAGTTTTAACACACATGAATGTTATAAATCATTAGTGCAATGCTAATGACTACTTGACTGAGTAGAGTGCATCATGAAATGAATTATTACTATCGCATGGTTTAATTACACTGTATATGACATTTAGAATTCATAGGCACGTGTGTGCTTGTTTTGGCCTTATTTTCAGTGATCGTTATCATTAATTATTTGTCGTTAAGTTCATTTTGAAATATTATAAATTCACTACGCTTGAGTCCCCCGTGATTGTGGATTCCATGGATTTTGCACGTCATAAAGGATAGAAATGATTATATTTCAGATCGATTGAATTTGTGAATGCATTGGTCAATGTACTTTATGCACGTGGTCGAATTTTCTCAGTATGGAATGTTTATTCTTACCCATAGGTCGTGCGTTTTCCTAGTGATTTATAAAATATTGACACGATACGACTCGAACTTTGATCACTGTGCACGCTGGTACGGCCTGTTGTGAGGTGGTATTCTGCTGTCAAGCCATAAAGTTTTGTTAGCGCCAGGGGTAGGGCTGCCGGCATCCAGGGAGTGCTGTGGTCTGGCGTAGCCAACTGGTTGCCTGTACTGTGGAATGCGGCCTCTGCGTTCAGTTGAGTCACGTGGTTTAGCACATTTTTAGTCATTCAGTATGTTGGTCATTAGTTGATTTGAAACGCTGTTTTCTTTTACGTTGTCTCATTGGTCTGTTTACTTTTTGAATGGTTTAGGGTCACCAGTTTAGGGTTAGGCTTATTGTCGTGCAAGGGTTGGCGAAGTCGAGTCTTGCATTGCTCTCCCTCACAACAATTAACAAATTGAGCAACGTTATAATTGCATAACTAAATGTTCCGAGATTACCTTTTTTAATACCGTTAGTTCTCAGAACATTTATTCAGTTTAAAACGAATTCTGTTCAAAAATACTTAGATCCAAGCGAGCGCAACAAGCCAACATGGTGGACGCAGTCGTAGATCCACTGCCTACACCACCGCGGGTGACAGCACCAAAAATGCCGATTTCGATCCGGCGACGTACCCTTATGATTCGCGCAGGTTGAAACCTTATATGACGTGCAAGCAATTTCGGACCCGTTGGTCCAATTCAAGGTATTGGTAGGTGCGCTAAAACAGGACGTAGCATCCAAAATAAGTAACATCATTTAAAGCCTACCGAAGATGAGCCATTCGAAACACTCAAAACCGAGCTGCAAAACAGTTACGGACTTTCGTCCCGACAGCTCATAGGAAAGCTGTTATCCAGCGAAGAGCTTAACGACAGCAAGTTGTCAGCTTTCCTACGTCAAATGCTGACATTAGATGATGGAACAGCCAAGCCCGATGTAACGTTCCTCAAGACGCTCTTCCTCCAGAGACTTCCATGAAATGTGCAAACAATACTTGCGTTAGCAGTAGACGAGCTACGCCTGGAGAAACTAGCCCTTCAGGCTGACCGAATCATGGAGGTAGAGGCATGAAACGGCCCGTCGATAGCACAAATCTGCAAACCGGCAACGAGCAGTGTTAACGCGTGTAACTTCGTTCCGATGTCATTAAAGCCAGCAACGCCAGCGACGGCACCACAGAGCGAAATAACTCAGCTCCCTGACGTTCTCAAACAACTGCAAATGAGCATCACGAGCCTAGCCGTTAAGCACGAAAAGCTAGAGCGATCAGGCCGACGCGGAAGCGAAGGCCGCGACAGAGAGCACACCGACCGCTCAAAATCGCCGCAACGGAGCCGTTCAAAACCTCGTGAAAACTCTAAATTTGATACGTGTTGGTATCACTACAAATTTGGGTCGAGAGCCACAAAGTGCGAAACACCGTGCACTTGGACTTCGGGAAACGCCAAACCCGAGTTCTAAATGTTGCCGGCGGCAGAGACTCGGGAAAACTCAAAGAAAAAATTATGGCAATGAGGGTCCATTCTTCAAAGACGCTCATTCAGTTTTTAGTTGACACAGGTTCTTCAATCAGTTGCCTCCCAGCGACTGCAGGCAACAGAACCCAGGGCGCAGAAGCGATGCTAACAGCTGTGAACGGCAGCAACATCGCCACTTACGGCAGCAAAACTCTAATCATTGAGCTGGGACTCCGTAGAGATTTTCAACGAAATTTTATCCTAGGTGATGTAACCAAGCCAATTCTAGGCATAGATTTCCTAAGCCACTATGGTCTCACCATCAATTTAAAAAAAACATGGTACTTCTCGATCCGACGACTAGCCTCGCTACGAACGCCAAGCGAGCCCGGCTCGATGCTGCGATGCGAATGGTCGGCGCCGGCGACCAACTACATGACAGGTGCAGGGCGCTACTAAAAGAATACTCAGTTATAACCGAGCCAGAAACATTAAAACATTGCACGCTTCACAGCACGGTCCACTACATACCAACGAAAGGGCCACCGCTATTCAACAGGCCCAGACGACTAGCCATGGATAAACTCGTCATGGCTAAAAAAACGTTTGATGAATTACTTCGGCTAGGGGTCGTCCGCCTTTCAGTAAGCCCGTGGGCTAATCCGCTCTACCTAGTGTCGAAAGGAGAGGGATGGAGGGCCACAATCGATTTCTGCCGTGTGAATTATATCACCAAAGACGACAAATACGGAATACCGCACGTTCATGATTTCGCAGTACAAGTAGATGCGTCGGAATATTTCACTAAATTAGGCCTTCAGTCAGCCTATTATGCAAAACCCGTCAACGGAGCGGACATACAAAAAACCACTGTCACAACACCATTTGGGTTATTTCAGTTTACTCGATTACCATTTAGCCTTAACGGTACACCCAAACCTTCTATAGATTCATGCACGAAGTGCTCAGAGGCATCGACAATGCATACGCGTACGTAGATGATGTGTTAATAACAAGCGCAACCGAAGACCTTTACTGCCACATTGAAGCTGTGTTCAAGCGCCTCCAAACGTACGGCCTAGTCATCAACAAGGCAAAGTATAAATTCGTCCAGATAAATCTCAAATTCCTGTGTCATCAAATCGGCAGAAAAGGCATCGAACCGCTTCCGAGCAAGGTCGCAGCCATCAAAGACTACCCAAAACCGGCGGACATGTATGGTTTGAGAAGGTTCTTGGGCATGGTAAATTACCATCACCGGTTCCTGCCCAAAGCAGCCGAAACGTTAGCACCAATCAATGACCTAATAAAGCCCAAGTGAAGAGGCACATCAACTATAGTAGCGTGGACACCCAAGGCAGAGAAAGCTTTCATGCTCTTATAAATTCAACTTGCAAACTACACTGCTTTGAAATTCCCAACAGCATCAGCGCATTTATCCGTTGTAGTAGATGCGTCAGCGACTGCGGTAGGAGCGATCCTGCAACAAGCGGTAGATGGGAGAGTAGAACCTGAAGCATTCTTTAGCAAGCGCTTCACAAAGACTGAGATCAAATACTCGACGTTCTCCCGAGAGCTACTCTCAGCGTACCTTGCAATAAAGCATTTCAAACACGCGCTTCAAGGGACACAGTTCAGTCTCTATATCGACCATCAGCCTGTGGCAACGCTTTTCCTCACCACAAGCGCCCTACTATGGCTGCCCTACTATACTGTTCTATGTTTTATCTACTACAAATGTCTCACTATCGCCTCACTACTGTAATAACTACATTCTATTCAATTCTTGCAATCACGTGTAAATCAAACATTTCATGAGCCATTCTCATTATACATCATGTCTAAGTATGCTCATTATGTCCGTGTGTGCTCATCGAGCAACCTCATGCTATGCATTCCGTGTTCTCACACACGCCACTCTGGTGTAACGATGCATAGCACATGTGCTAGCCGCAGTCATAGAGTTAGACCCAGCGTTTATTTCACAATATCCGTTCAGGATCCTCCTAATGAGATCTCGTCTTTGTCACACTGTATTGCCAATTAGCCGAAAACTATAAACTTTTACAATGCCCATCTCTGACGTCACGTTCGCCCAGACCTGTCGATGCCGGCTCGTTGTTCATTATCTAGAACCAATCGCCAAAAATGCGCAAACAACACCAACCGTCACATCCCTTCAGTCCTTTCCGGTCATGCCATGCCAGGCTACTTTTGCCACGTATTCAGTATCGTTCCTTCAACCAAGCCTTACTAACTTAATCAAAATAGCATCATACTTTTACTCATGATTAAAAAATATCAATTCCCTTGACTAAAATTCAAAACAATATCTGTGTAGTTATTTTCCAAATCAAATAATTACTCCTTCAAGGACTTCATTCCGAATAATCACGTGTTATATACTGTGTTCAGTTGCTACAACTTTCACTTATAGTAGGCTATACTTCTTTCACTCTAACTCTCTCGCTCAGCTGTACTGCACTCAACTCGTAGCTCAGATTAAACCCAGAGCATTCATATAAATGCTAAATTAACAAGCGAGCTATGTTATAATAGATTGATGTTCTTATAAAACCTCAACAAATGTTTATAGTAATATTAATTTATTTTTCTGATTTAATTATTGTTGGAACATGTACTGTTTTGAACATTCATTTCGCACAGTCAACGCTCAGTCTGCACTGTACTGTATCGTACGTCTGACCGAGTGCAGAGTAAGACAACATGCACTGCGGTGCCCTGCCACCATCACATACCTGGCCTAGCTAGCTAGCTCGCACAGCCAGTCTCTCACAGTCACTCGTTCTCCCTTCGCGGTTAAACATTGTGCGGTCGGGTGAGTGTGGTTCGCCACAAGTTAGCTCTTCCAAATTTGATGGATCGCGTGTGAATATGGAATAGGATGCATTAAAAAAGTGTTTACCCAATACTGAAATAGGTCTCCTCTCCCATGAGGTCAAATTTTATTCTATTTTGTGTAATCATTGTGTGGATAGCTCAGTCAAATACACTTTCGTGCGCGTTTTCTGGTCCTGTTGTGGACCTCAGGATTGGCTTCCGCCATCTTGTTGCCAGTGGACAGGGACCCAGTGTTGGCAGTATGGAAGGACCCAATAGCGGCTCAACCCACGTCAACCTGGACGATGACGAAATTTCAGATTCATTAAACATATCAATTTCCCACGAAAATACCAACATCACATCCACAAACAGTTCTAATAACCAGCAGGGATGCTCTAATCTATTGCCTCCTGGAAATACATTACTGATCAAGTACACAGAGATTGATGCTAATAGAGCTCTACCTAACCCATTCCTCTTCGAAAAAAACATAGGAAAGATCCTAGACCTTAGGTTTGTGAAGTCAGTAAGGACTAACTTCAAAAAACAATTACATATCATTACCCTCAATGAAATTCCTGAACAGCTGCTGAACAGCTGTACTGATAG
>SDVV010006634.1:0-18294 GCA_016164225.1 Gammarus roeselii
GTAGCCTCACCTGCGACTCAATCAGCACCACGGCGGACATAGAACACAGGTTCAGTACCCTCACGAGCCACTCAATCAGCACCACGGCGGACATAGAACACAGGTTCAGTAGCCTCACCAGCCACTCAATCAGCACCAAGACGGACATATAACACAGGTTCAGTAGCCTCACCAGTCACTCAATCAGCACCACGGCTCACATAGAACACAGGTTCAGTAGCCTCACCAGCCACTCAATCAGCACCACGGCGGACATATAACACAGATCCCGTAGCCTCACCAGCCACTCAATCAGCACCACGGCGGACATATAACACAGATCCCGTAGCCTCACCAGCCACTCAATCAGCATCACGGTGGACATAGAACACAGGTTCAGTAGCCTCACCAACCACTCAATCAGCACCACGGTGGACATAGAGCAAAGGCTCAGTAGCCTCACCAGCCACTCAATCAGCACCACGGCGGACATATACCACAGGTTCAGTAGCCTCACCAACCACTCAATCAGCACCACGGTGGACATATACCACAGGTTCAGTAGCCTCACCAACCACTCAATCATCACCACGGCGGACATATACCACAGGTTCAGTAGCCTCACCAACCACTCAATCAGCACCACGGCGGACATATACCACAGGTTCAGTAGCCTCACCAGCCACTCAATCAGCACCACGGCGGACATATACCACAGGTTCAGTAGCCTCACCGGCCACTCGGCAATCGTTACTCCCCACCTTTACAGGCAGAGTCGCAACGCTGCCCAAACCAGTATCTTTCTCTGCTAACATCACATCTACCGGCTCCTGCACCTCTTCCTTAGTAATGTCTACAACAAGTACTATTGCAAAGACCAGCAAATCACATGACACTTGCTTTGAATTATTATTTGCTGATTGTTGAAGCAACGTCTTAACAAGTGCGTCGGCAAAATTTTGATGAAAAATCACAAATTCATAAGCCCCCCCCCCCCCCCCGAGGACGCGAGACTTCTCAAACAAAGGCATTAGCTGATAATTTCGTTACTACTACAATTCAGGAACAACGTCGTTACATTTAGTCATGTTATAATAGACCCGTTCTGAGGCGCGGGGCATTGCGTCTTTAACTTGTTTTTCCAACATTTTTTCCCGAATTCCTTCACCATTTCATCTATTTTTTATTTCGTTTATTGTATTAATGTAGTCAGAATTTTAAAGTTTCATAGATCGTCTGGCCTTTTTTTAATTTCAGCACATGTATTCCGTTTTTTTCATGGTTTTCAATAACCGAAACGACGACATAAATATAGGTATAACAGCTTTGATTTGTTTTTTATTGCCGTATTCTTTAAGAAGAGAGTCCAATAATGATAATAACATCAATGATTAATTAAAAGCTGAAGCAGACCTTCAATCAACAGCCGCTGGGGATCGGATGAAAAACTCGTATAAGCTTGTAGTCTTGTTTCAATAGTTTCCCCATAATATCTACTCACCTGCAGCTGTATAGCGAGTACAATAGACGATCATCTGATGTGCAGCAGCTCAAACAGTTTCCAGTTTCTACTAGTTAGTACTGGATAGTCTTGTGACAAGCGCCCAGCTCAAAAATTGATTTTACAATGTTTCAGCAACGATAATCAACAGAATAACCCATAGTTGTGAAGTGTGACTGTATTATTGATTATTGTTCAACTATCAGTATTGCATATTTTCCTTCAAAATACGTCAGTTTCAATATACGTCAGTTTGTAAGTGTATTTTTAGTTGCAAGTTCTATTCAATCATGAATCGTTACTGGTCAGTCTCTCTATTTTCTGAAAATGATTCATTAAATATTTTATTGGGTAAGAGATTTATCTATCAAAGTCCGAGGGCGTGAGGTTGATCGTCTACTGGACTGATACTAGTGACAGGGAAAAATAAATATACCGCTGAATCGAAACACATAAAACAATTACAACTAACACACAAGCTTAGTGACCGTCTCTAGCCCTACAGTCTTTAATGATTGGAAACCACTACCTTCTGCCGATGATAACAGGACTACCTCGGACCAGATGTAGTTGCACTTACTGTACACTAGTCAAGAAAATAGTTTAATTACAACAAGATTGTACAGTTTTTGTTTTATAATTATATTGTATAGTTATGGCATTCTGAAATAAAACATTTAGGCCCCTATTTAAAAAATTAAGAGTTCGTGGGACAACGTATCCCTGTGCACTAATAGCACTCGGCTCCTCTAATAGCACTCGGCTAGAACCGAATCTTTCATTCTCTATCTGTTTTTTCCTTTCTCTTCTTTTTTCTTCCCCTAATCATCTTCCTCTCTCTTGACTATCATCATCATCACGTATTAACTATTGACGAGAAGGAGTACTAACACTAGAAAAAGTTACAATGTATGAGCAAATGTTGTCGCACTGTTAATTTTTGTGTTGTAATAAAATGACGAACATGGTTGTGGGATGACGGGGAAACTACAAATCCCAAAGATGGAATGAGAGATTAGTAAAGTGCTTAATGCCTAACCTAGAACCTGTGAAGGAAACATTTCGACGGTGAACAGAGGGCTGCAAGTTAACATGCAGTTGCACTCCATATGAAGTTGAGTTCGTGATGGTTATCAGCATTTCTTCTCTGATGATTGGGTACATTCAAAAATCTGGTATTTTTTTTATTGGAACTGATTTTAGCAATTGGAGACGAACGTCGTTGACAGTGAAACACAAAAGTCGGTCTGATGAGCGTTCTTCGCAACGGTGCGCCATTTTTGGGCTCCACTGCATCAGAGCAGTTCGTTACTACCAACAACATTGTATCGAGCGATCACTGAATTAGAGCCTCTCCGCTTTCTTCGGGACACCACGGGAGCTGCTTAGAGCCTCTCCGCTCACTCCGTGACACGGGAACCGCTTAGAGCCTCTCCGCTCACTCCGTGACACGGGTGCCGCTTAGAGCCTCTCCGCCCTTTCAGTGACACGGGCGCCGCTTAGAGCCTCTCTGCTCTTTTCGTGACATGGGTGCCGCTTAGAGCCTCTCTGCCCTTTCCGAGACACGGGCGCCGCTTCGAGCCTTTCCGCTTTTTCCGTGACACGGGCGCCGCTTAGAGCCTCTCCGCTCACTCCGTGACACGGGTGCCGATTAGAGACTATTTTTTCCGTAACAGGGACGCCGTTCAGAGCTTCTCCGCTCGTTCCGTGACACGGGTACCGATTAGAGACTCTATTTTTTTCCGTAACAGGGACGACGCTTAGAGCTTCTCCGCTCGTTCCGTGACACTACCGCCGCTTAGAGCCGATAGGCCGATTAACGTCTCGTTTCATGACCTTGTCAGCCTCGTTTGCCGATGATCGACCTTGTCAGCCTCGTTTGCTGATGCTCGACCTTGTCAGCCTCGTTTGCCGATGATCGAACTTGTCAGCCTCGTTTGCCGATGATCGACCTTGTCAGAATCGTTTGCCGATGATCGACCTTGTCAGCTTCGTTTGCCGATGATCGACCTTGTCATCCAAGTTGGCCGATGATCGATCTTGTCAGCCTCGTTTGCCGATGATCGACCTTGTCAGCCTCGTTTGCCGATGATCTACCTCGTCAGCCTCGTTTGCCGATGATCGACCTTGTCAGTCTCGTTTGCCGATGATCGATCTTGTCAGCCTCGTTTGCCGATGATCGACCTTGTCAGTCTCGTTTGCCGATGATCGACCTTGGCCGTCTCGTTTTCAAACAGAAATGGAAATCGCGATGCAAATTGCCAATGAATTAGTATCTGTAAATGATTGGCTTGACATGAATACATTGTTTTTGACTGTTGCTAAAAATGTATTTCATTCGTATACAAACGTAAAGTTGATTTTCTTAATGGGGAACGCTAGAATTAGTGAAGCTAATTACATTTTCTCTACATACATCTCGACCGTCGAGTGACATTCCTACATCATGTAGATTATATTTTTCCTATATTAAGAAAATTTATTAATACCCTGTGTAAATGAAAATATTTTCTTTCACTCGACGATTCCAAAATGATTTATTCCTCACGATTTCAACCCTTATTTCTACAATGGAATCGAAGCTTGGTTTGCAAGCCCTAAACTTGTTACATAAAAAGGAAGTCATGCGGAAGAAAGCAAGTATTGATAAAAAATCTATTGATATTCGTTCAATTTAGAATCTCTATTGTTTCCACAATCTAGATCCAATATTTAAAACTATTCAACTGGGCCATGATAGGCATGTTTACGAACATTTACAGCACCAGTCAGATGTACATTCGCACTCAACAAGAAACGAGTCATATAATATAACAAGGTCCAAATGATGGAATTCAGCTCCAAATATATTCAGTTCTTCGATTTACTTTTAAATCCAAACCCAAACAACATTTTGGCTTACCATATAAATATAGTTAGCTGAATCTATTTTCAACTATATTTTTTATGCATTATATTATCAGCGTTTTTATTTATTTTTCAATCCTATTGTGGTTGTCGATACCTTTTTATAGTTATACTTCTTCTGGTTAGGTCACTGTTAAGTTAGGTTTAGGTCAAGATAGGTTGCCCTTGAAGCATTTCCGGGGCCATAGTATCCTTCTGTATATAATTTTTCTCCATTATCTTACTAAACGTTAAATCTGTTTTATATTCTGTTCGGTTGATGTTCTTTTTACGTATAAATTTTCAACCAAATATGATAATGAAGTGTTTCAAAGTGTGTGAAATGGTTTCAACATCTTGGCTACGTCGCCCGTTCTGTAATTGCTGCTCATTAGTGCACGTCGACAGATGGCACGCAGTTGGCTCACTGGAGCTGGTGGATTGTTTTATCGATGTTATTTCCGATGACAAATGAATACGTTGACTATAATAAGTTCTATAAACAATATACATTAGACAATTTTGTAGGTTTGCATATGTCCAATCTCCCGTCTCATGAAAACTGCTCTGTTCTCAAAATGATTTGGATACCCATCGAAACTCCTCTCAATTTTTTTCCAAGTTTCGAATGTATTAAGTAAAAAAATAAAAAATATTCAGCGTCACTATGAAAAAAAAAGAGTTCAATAAAATAGCGTATGCATCTTGATTCATGTGTTCTTAAATGTAATAATGCAAGTAAAAAAATAAATGAGAAAGTTAGAAGAGTCTACTTCATTCGGTCCGATCGATCCTGAGGAGCAGTGTTCAGTCTTAGAACTGACAGTCCCTGCATCGTGTCTTATATTTTTGTTTTGGCACCTTTCCTTATAAGGCCGCCCGACATGAGTCAATGAATGTAACGTCATACAGATCCCGCTTATGTGCCACAGCTTGGATAGCAACAGGGCTTACATGGTGATGGCAGACGAAATCAAGAAACATAGACTTTTGGGGTACGTGCTGTGGATGAAATAGACATCAGACCAACAACTCGATAACATGAACTGTATCCCATTTCATTAATCATTCTGTAGGTATACACAACGTGCAATTAATACAGCGGTTACCCTCTCCAGAGTATAGAAACTGCAATTATGAACAATTTTACTGTCTTCAAACCGTGTCGACGTGACGTCAACGGCAAGATCATGACTGCTTGTAAGGAGAAAATGCCTGGTCACTTCTTAGTAATTGAATCTGTGACGCCTCCACGCCACACCATCATGCACGTCAATTGTTAATATAATACCTCGCTTACGCTGTGCAATGCTAGTTTAGTGTATTGACTTCTTGATAATTAAACGATACAATTAACTTCTACGAGAGCAAAATAAGCTTGAGCCCTCCAAATGAAATCAGAAAACAATTTTCTTCAAACCAAATGCAAACTTCTCCAGGAAATCTCCGTCTGGTCCCCTTTAACTGTAAAGGGTTTAACTGTGCAGAAAGCGTTGTGTAACAGCTGTGTACAAATAGTGATATGTGTGCGTTGCAGGAGACATGGCTGTTCAAGCACGAGCTCCCGATTAGTCTCTCAAGAGATGACAACGTCCATTCCTTCTCCATACCTTCAATCATTTCAGAGGAGAAGATACTTAGAGGACGCCCGTTTGGTGAGTCCATTTGTAAAATATGAGCAGTACAATGACACTACCATACTTGGGTTATCTCTAAATGTAGAGGGGAAGACTGTTTATAAATGTGTATTTGCTTTATGCAGCTCAACATAATGTGGAATTAGTAACTGGGTATGATGGAAAGTTAGAGGCAATCCTTTGCGGATCAAGATACGATCATGTTTGTGTTATGGGGGATTTTAATTGCCACCCAGGCAGCCGCACATTCAACAAGGGGCAGATACTTCTGGCAGATAATGAAATAGACTTTGTGTATGTGTCACTGTTACCCCGAGATACACACACTTATGTAAATCACAACGATAGAACAGTAAAATGCTGATCACTTAGCCTTTACCCAAGCAATAGCCAACAATATTATTAGAGTGTTTGTGGGGAACTACACGCCTCCATCTGATCACTTGCCGCTCCATGCAGAGCTCTCATTACATACACTCCCTGTAACGGTTAATGGGGATACCGCCACACAGTCCATTAACTGGCAATTCAATGTTAAAGCTAAGACTAATGTATTGTGTTCAGTACTTATCAATCAGCTTGGGAGCTTGCCACCAGAGGTGCTACGGCTTCATGCAGCAGCTGACAGAGACAAGTTAGACGAGCTCTACGAGTGTATACGTGGGGCAGCTGACATGGCTGGCAGAGCAGCTATGGAGAGCTACTTCATGTCATGTCTATTTTCTTCACTGGCTGCCTTAAACTTAATTACCTTCCTATGTAACTAATGGATGTTTTTGTAAAACCTATCACAAATTCGAAGACAAATGTGCGACCGATAAAGGTAACTACAGACCAATATCAATTGCTACTGCTGCATCAAAGCTACTAGAAATAGTTATCCAGAACAGGCTTGACGACTGTCTGAAACAATGCCCGACCAATTTGGGTTCAAGCCTAAGCAGGGGACGAAAATGGCCATCTTCACATCAAAGTGGAGGATCACCAATGTACCTTTGTTTTTTGGATGCTAAAAAAGCATTTGATCGTGTCAATCACTGGGCACTGTTCAAAAAACTTATTGAAAGAGAGGCGCCAATTCACATTGTTAAGCTACTAAAGTACTGGTACCAGCAGCAGGAATGTGTAATACGATGGTGAAGCACATTGTCAAATACGTTTCGAACAACTAATAGTATAAGGCAAGGAGGCCTACTTTCGTCTCTCCTTTTCAATGTGCATGTAGATAGTTTACATGACCGACTATCTCATAGCCGTGTTGGGTGTCACATTGACGGTTGCTGTGTTGACGCGATTAGCTGTGCAGACGACATGGTTATTCTGGCCCCACGTGCCGATGCTGTTCAGACGATGCTAAATATATGCGAGACTGAGGCCACGAAACTAGGCATCGAGGACAATACCAGTAAATCAGTGTGTATGCTGTTAAACCACCCAACCAGAAGCTCCAGTACAGAACGGACGGGGTACTTAGCGGGACCCTGCTGGAGTATGGGGACAGTTTCCGCTACTTGGGGCATTTAATAACAAAAATCGGTCTGATAATGACGATATCTTTAAACAACATGGGAAGTTGAATGCGGTTAGCAACCAACTTATAAGAAGATTCAACTTATGTACAACGGATGTTAAGCTGCAACTTTTTAAAACGTACTGTTATCCTATATACTGTAACACGTTGTGGTGTAAGTTTACGAGGGGAACTATGAGCAAACTGCGAGTAGCATACAATGACATATTTATGAGACTGGTGGGTGTCCCAAGAAGACCGAGTGCTAGCCTAATATTTGCAGAATATGATGTTGATTGCCTGAAAGTACGAGCAAGAAAAAGTGCATACAGATTCCAGGAACGAATTGAAAACTTTAATAATTCCTTCCTGGAGGCAGTATGTAACAGTGAGGGGTACGAACCATCTCCACTTAAAGAAAGATGGGACAGAATACTGCTTGTACAGGTAGATCCCGATATTGATAAGAATAATGTTTGACTATTAACCATTATAAGCGGGTGGCTGACAGGTTGAGACGCGACCCCGAGTATGTTCACTGAGAGGCGGCTCACACTAAACCTTTCCAGCATGGTTGTTTTGAGCACGCTCAAACTTAATCTGTAAATTGTTGTCGTGTATTTCAATCTTGATCTGTCTCCACGTGTGCTCTGCTTTGGACGATGTTTATATGTGTCGGTGAAATGTTTTTATTTTGTTTGAACTTATTCTCTGTTGTAACCATTATTGTACCATCGAGTGCCTCAATAAAGACAATTATTATTTCTGATAGCCTTATCACTGGTTTTGAAGCTTCTAAAACTCCCCACATCTACACTGTAGAAACGGTCGGGGTTTAACTTCACACACAAAAATAGCGCAAAAAACATTTCGTCATTCAACTCATGGCCCAACCTTACTATTAAGACACCTGCCTATAATAATGTTTTAAGCCCCTAACAGGGACATGCATGGAGGTATAATAGGTGGAGGGAGCATTGGCTGCGTTGTGTGTGTAATCGAATGAAGCAACTTCTTTTCGTGCTCAGATGCCCTGTCTGACGTGGAGTCAGTGTTAGTGCAACCGTCGGACGGGTAGGTGTATGGGTGCTGAGCGTGCTCGGCTGACTACTCTATAAATTTTGCAAGCCTTTCCATGGCTCTGCCGGCGCAGTTGCTGGTTACCATGCTCGCTTAGAGCCCGAGCTGCTACACCCTTCCTTTAACGTGTCTGACTCGCGACTGAAGCTGCCAGAGTAAGATCTACTGAGCACCAAAACTGGCATCACAGAGATTAACCAATGCTCCCTCCACCTATTATACCTCCATGGGGACATGCGCGTGGTCGCACACAAGGCGTATTCGTGGAGTCCTTCGATTAAAGGCATCCAACTCAAAAATGGAACCTATCACGTGGTTTAGAACTGTTAAGCAGAGTGAGCAAAGAGTTCATCTCAGATACCATATCATATTGACATTAACAACTTTGTCAATTGAAATTAACTCTCCATTTTAGTTCTGAAAAATAGTAATACAATTTTCATTGCCCTATCGCACAGAACCTTATTTTATTGTCTGAGGTGTGATATGAAAATTGGTATAAATCACAAAACTGTGTTGTCACTCTAACAATTGAAAATTTTAATTCGTGATGGGTAACAAATATATTTTTACATACAGTTTCACGAATTCGAATCGGTGTCCAGTGTGCAATTTTTAAAACAATCAAAATCAGATCCTAAACATTGTTATCAGAACTGATCATACAGTGAATGATATATTGAGAGTTTCATAACGACAGCTCTAAAAATATTTCGTTTCCCATAGCTGTGGCCTCCGCCTCATCAACAGCACACGGACTCCAGCGCGCCACCTGCACGGCATCGGTGCGTGGCACTGGTATAAATAATGTTCTTTTCGTAATTTTTTTTAACCAATTACACTGGATTCATAAATTTTGGACAAGGAAATTTCAGGAAACATCGCTTCACATGCAGTAAAATGAGATCCAAAACAATCATTCATCTAAAGGCATTCCATGTCCAATCATTCAACTAAAGATAGTCATCTAGGGGCATTCCAAGTCAGATTAAGCAAACTATATCGAGTTTTATAAATCTAGTCATCTAGGAGGCTATCTATGGCGGATCAAAATAACTAAATTTAGTCCCTTAAAGGGACACTCCGTGTAAAATCAAACTAACTAATTATAGAAATCTAAGGGTCATTCCTTGTCAAATCATGCCATCTAAATATAGTCTACTGGAGGGCGTCCCATGTCAGATTGTGGCGCATAATGATGTGTTGGTTACCACTATTGCGGATTATCTACCATCAAATGTTTAACTTGAGATTATTCTGTTGACATTCAAGCAGACTTCAAATATGACTCAATCGTCTGAATGGGCTGATTCAACTGAACCTAAAAGTGTCTAAGGTGAGGTTGGATCAAGTGTTTTCATTTCGGCCAACTTATGTCAAGTATTTGGAAAACCTCCTGGTCCAAGAGGAGCGTGTGGAATGGAAGGCGAGGCACAGGACAGAAGATCGAGATTAAGTCAGGTTCAGTAGCACGGTTGATGAGTGGCAGCTGCAGTCCGTCCAATCCAGCAAACCAGCGCCATCTTGTGGCGACGGAATAAGGGCACTGCTGGCGACGACATCGAACTGGTTTGGTAACTTGGCAACACCTGATGCACCCGCTGCAGACTGGGTGCCGTTGTCTGATAGATCGCTGCTGTTCACTGTCAGGCCTGGACGAGAGGCCCGACTGTGAACGACTTAGCTGAGAAACATGATAATCGTACATAAATTGTTTGTTGCAGACGCTCAAAAATAGGCGTACGTCCGATATGCCCTATCCTTCATCAGCCTGGCCGCCAATGTGTCAATAATGATAGAGAACCATGCAAAATTGATTGTGAATCAAGAAAGTAAACAGGGTTCGGAAAAATTTAAAACAAAATCATTTGGTACATGCAATGGCATCAATTCTTGGCCAGTATTGCCACTGCAGTATCATCTTACTGAGTAGGGTTGCCTTGTCTTCTTCCTTGTCTCATGGACTTTGCTACTATCGTCCTTGCACTAATCCTATGCGCTCTTCTGTGTAGGAATTAACACTGGATGCTTCATTTCCCCTCCGCTAATAGAAGAAAAACTTTCTGTGATGTCCCCTGGTGGTATCACCAGCATGTGGTGTGACAAGTTTCTCCCTTCTTTATACCGTTACATTAACACGACACATTAAGAACAACCAGCCAGTTCGGAGCATGTTAAATGAAACGACGTTAAATCGAATGTTCCTCAACGTTAGCGAGACCTCTGAACGTGCCGATGTTCCCGCGAATTAGATCAAATTATATTAGATTAGAGTGCCAAGGCTTTTTAGTGTTCTGGAGTCAATGTCCTTCAGGCACCGAACGTCAAACCAGCAGCCAGCGCTGCATCAAGTCATCAACAAATCATCCTCAGTCTCCGGAATTGTTTCGACTCACGGCATGCTTAGGTCACTACTGTTTATAGGGATATAGATAGAGGTCACAAACGCGTCTTACTCAAAGTGAGCAAAGAAAACGGTGGTCCTCCGGGATGGAGGAGTTTATTGGCAAGTAAGATTAGGGATGATCAATACACAACAGATCAGATTTCAGTTAGGAGGCCGGTTTCTTGGAGGCAGCTGAGAAGTGGTTCCGCACTGAATTGTCTCTGAGGGAACTCAGTAAGCATTAGGCGGAACCACGCGAATCAAGAATCAGTATCGTAGGTTCTCCGCGATCTTGGAACGCGAATGGATGTCGAAAAGCTTGTTCGCGTGAGTCTGAATCTTTCGCCCACATTCTATGCAATTCGACCAAGTATTTTCGTCCATTTTAATAACCTAATCAATTCGTCGAAATAAATTGATAGACAGTTGTTGTACAGCAATTGTTAATACTGTAGTTAAGATATCACCTTGAGAACAGATATGGGATTGTAAACCAAGTAATAGAAATGGGAACACCACGATCAATTCAAGTGCCTCTATCAATAGAAAGAAGGGTTGAGATGGACATGTCGGACACGTACTCATCATGCATGTTAGAATTCGTGTAAGGTCAATTCAGGACCTCTGCTCACGACCGGCTACCCACCAGCGATAACCTGCAATGAATTCAATCCTGAGGTTAGGTTCATTTCGCCGATTGAAATAGAACATTTTATCATTCGAGCTCATGTGGTGATTTATCAATTGGAAAGCTATTGCTGCAAGATGACAATAAATCATTTTATTAATTAATGCTAGGAATACATTTTCTGAGAATAGATCAAAATGTCTCGGAGATATCTCATAAATGATATAGCTTACTAAAAAAAAAAGACTCGATGCAGGGTCACACGAATATTGCGGCTTACTTCTGACAACACTGCCCACGCATGCCATAACCCGCCAGGCCAGCAATCCACTGTACAACGATCGAATAGTTACGAGGCCGTCAGAGGGGCGTTTGCAGTGCCCCTCGAGCGCATTCGGCGGGATGCTCGCCTCATCGGACCGGTTCTTTTCATTGTGTTTATTATTAATGACATAAACTCTGGAAACCCTCTCGACGATGCCATAATGACATTATGTGTCGATAATGTTCAGTTGCTGTTCGTTGGGCCACCGAGCGAATTAGGAAAGCTGAAGAAGGATGCAGAAACAGCGCTGACCCACATTGATGATTGGTATTCTTCAAATAGGCTTAAATTTAATACAATAAAACACAGTGCATCATCCTGGGATCCACAGAAAATACACGGAGAGTACCCGGGAATTTTATGGTTGATTGTATGGGCACAAAAATACCTTCTGATAACAGAGTCAAAAGTCTGGGAGTCTGGTTTGATCGCAATATGACCTTTGGACATCATGTTAACAAGCTCTGTTCCAAACTGAATGGTACACTCATGTTTCCCAGTCCAACAAAGAAACAACTCGACTCTATCTTCAGATTTTTTGTAATCAATGCTCTGATTTTTTCACATTTAAACTACAGCCCTACCATATGGGATAAGTGCACAAAAACATTCCTTTCAGACATTCAACGTAGTATAAACTCCACTGGGAAAGTAGCCCAAAACGGGGACTTTAGAAAGAGTGATCACGTGACGCTTATTCTAAAGAAGCCTGGGTGGCTGAACATCCAAGAACGCCTGGAGCTTACTAAGCCATACGAGTCTTTACAAATCAGAAAAAATCCTTCCTGTTCAGACAGTGTTGTGTTGTCAACTCGTAAATCGGCTCATCAAAGATCAAAACGGAACGAAAATAATATTGGCATCGAGTTCAGAAGAACAAATACTGATGCCAAAGTTATCACTATTCTAGGTCCAAAGTGTTTCAACAATTTACCGGCTGACATTCACAATTGCCCCACCTTGTCTTCTTTCAAGCAGAAACGCACCACTCAACTGCTTGCCCACCTGCTGGGCTGGCGGAGTAAAACAATTGATGGCGGTCAACATGAAACTGATAATGGCCAATTATATTCTGTAGCTCGCGCAGAGCATCAGCACTATCATTCTGTCAGCAGCCACAAACATGATTTCACACACTACGTTTCCCTGACTTCTCTTTGTTTTTCTCTTCGAACGAAGAGAAACTGTATATTAGAATACGGTTGCACTATTACCGAATCCTCTAATCTCACCTCAGCTTGTTCTGCCCCTTTGACTTCGCATTGTTCGGGCCCTGAAAGTAATTATCTTTGTTTTTGAGGACAAACGAGCATTGGATAGCGAAACACCATTAAACCAAATCGTACACTCCTCTTCTCCCAACAACTTTTTCTGCTTTGTTCCTACCCCGATAGTGAATCATCTAATGGAATTCATTTTTGTCGTCACGCAACGACAGGAATCTCGCACAGTGTCCCATCAAATATGCTCTGCTTGGATCACACAGGCATGTATGACAGTGGCTCTCTAGAGTACACGACACACATAACCTGACCACTTCTTTGCTGCCCAATGTATTAGGCCAATAATCAACTAACTGCCTTATACTTTCCAGTGAGCAAGCACACTAATCTGTGCCTCAAAATGTAGCGCATTTTCATTGTGTACTTTAAATAAACTCTGTCATCTCTTCTGTTGCACGTCGTGTTCCGGAAAGGTTGGTACTTGCTTATGCCAAGCTACGAGGGCACGATGTACGCTACCAGTCATACTCACGGGCTTATTTACTCGGCATCACGATGTGATGAACGCTGTGGGGTCCTGACTCACCATCATAGGTATTTGAAACTTAGGAATATTTGTGGATAGATTTAATGTAGAACAATAATATCATTCCGTTTGTGTATGAGCTCTCTAACGCACATACGCCCACACACCCTAACATCCTTTGGTACCCACTGTATTATTATGCACATTATAAGAATTAGGACAAGCAAACACGTTGTAATGGACTCTGCATTGCCCCTTAATCCGATATAATGACCTAAGCTCATCATAACATGCACTCTTGGTACTTGTGCGTATTTATGTAGTGCTTTGTACGCGTTCAAATTTATTGTGCAAGTGTATGTATTATGTTATTGTGTCTCAAGAATAACATATCAGTTTGTGTACGAATAAAAACATTGTTTGTTTGTGCGTTATAGCAGTGACTCTCTGACTTTCATAGACCCACCAACACCGTCGCGTTCTTAACTACCCAATAAATTAGACAGTGGATCTGAATTAATTTTTCTTACTAAGTGTTATATAAAAAGTTCCAATGTCAAATCGCAACACCTTTTGCCATCAGGATGTAATGCATATTTATTGAGTACTTTCAACTTACCTTGATGGCTCTTTCATAGTGACATGTTTCAGAAAGTTGTGAAAGCAAGATTCCTCTCTACCGTTCAAATCAGAGCCCCAATTACTCAGTTACACGTTCTAAGCCTGTCATTAGACTTATTCTAGATTTATTGTGTACACATTTATATTTTCCCTAATAATAAGATACCGTCTGTGCATGAATAATCTTTTGTGATTATTGTGTTTATTTTATCGCGCTACACGGTGCCGTCAGTGCGGTCTCGATCCTTTGCCTCGCTTGACAGCGCTGATGAGGGATCTGAAGGAGACATTGACACCGAAGTTGCAGCACCCCAACAACCCACCCTTCAGAGCAAACTGGGGTCAAGGTTCTATTAATTTGGACGCATGCA
Organism: Gammarus roeselii; assembly: GCA_016164225.1. NCBI lineage: Eukaryota > Metazoa > Arthropoda > Malacostraca > Amphipoda > Gammaridae > Gammarus > Gammarus roeselii. The sequence continues at coordinate 14,674 of SDVV010006634.1, forward strand.
TGGGTAAATGTAAGCGCTGCATCATGGTTTTAAATAAATACCTAAATGTGTGACAAGTCTAGTGGCGAAGCACTTGATTCACAATAAAGTCACTACATTCGTGAACAAACTCCCTCCGCATGGGTCAGACGCATGTACGTCCCAACACAGACATTTCCAACGTGAAGCAGCCTTCACTGACTTCGCGGGTAAGCCTTCAAGTGAGGGAATACTTGGACAGGGGGGATTGGCCGGCGAATCTCTCTCGGGAGCTTGCTGATTAATCCAGTGCTACTATTGTCAGGCTGAACTCTGATGATCGATTGAAGGCAGCAACGCGAAGTTTGACGGATTGCAGCCACGGGGGACGGATCGGGTAGCTTGTTTGAGCGAGTCAGTTGCCCCATTCTGTACTGAAACATTGCAGGAGCTGCACAACAAACAAACACCCATTCCGGAGAATATTCTACTTCTTACATCTTCTGACGATGATCTACCATATCCGGTTATCGCTGCCGCGGAAGATGTCATGAAGGCAACGTAGTCTTCAAGACGTTGTTTTAGAGCTGGTCCGGATGGCCTCAGATCCGGCCACCTTGAGACACTCATGAATGTCCGCTCCAGCTCACCGAATACGTCAATCTGATACTTCCAGTCGAATTCCACCCTTATGCAAGAAAGTGTTTACCAGGCTTCACTTTGCACCCCTAAGAACAAACATGGCTGAATCCGCTCGTTTGCCATCTACAACACCCTCGTGCGATTGACAACCAAAGAAGGTTGCCCATCATCAGCTAACTGTTTGGGGAGTCATTCTCACTCTGTTCAACTAAAGTTTCCTCCAAAGAAGGTTGTGAGGCTGCCACACAAGCGACGCGTCCTACATCGCCAAGGCCTGACTTGATCGCGAACACACTCCCAGTATGCATCGACTCCTACGACACGCATACTCTGAACATTCGTTATTATTTTCAGTGATGAAACAATCATCTCTCCTGCGGGTATACAACAAGGGACCCCAAAGGGCCCGCCCTCTTTTCCTTGGCGTCGACCAAATTACACGCAGTGCCAGCTAGGAGTTTAATTTTTGGTACTAATACGATGCCACGCGTGGGTGGGAGCCGGATATAGTGTCACGGGACTTCCGTGACCTGCGAGAAAAGTGGAACAAGATAGACCTGGATATTAATGGGTATAAGTGTGGTTAAGCAATAACAATACGGACATTGCTCCAGGAACATCAGACACTTTTCCGCGAGGTAATTCCCGATAACAAGATTGTGCCAACTGAACATATTACTGTTGTCGGGCACCGATCTCAAAACCAAGTCCTCTCAGAACCGCTTGAAGATAAAATCGACGACCTACAATTGATGGGTACTCGACTGAGCGTAATTAAGCCACACGAAGCTCTTACCAGACTGAAAAACTGCTCCTCCAAACTACAGTACTTGTGACGCGTTGCTGTCAAATACCTACATGTTAATAGTCTGGCAATATTCGATGATTCGATACGATAAACTGCCTCAGCAATTAATAACGTCTCATTTTCAGATTTTTATGGAAGCAAACTACTCTCCCAGTCAGTTCTGGTGGTTTGGGTATTCGAAAGGCCCAGGATATCAGCTCGTCTAGTTTCAGCTCATCTCCGCGTTCTGTTGGTCCTTCAGGTGAAGCTGTTGTCAAAGGTTAACGTTTTGGCGTAGACTAACAAACTTCAGAAGCAGTTTGGCGTGGGAAGCTCGGGATGGTAATGAAGCGATCTCACCAGAGGGAAAATTTTGTGCTATTCAAAAGCCTTGAGACACCGATGGAGTAGGACAACCTTGGAGGGTCTGATCCTCGACGGGGCATAAGATCGTTATAGCTCTCCACCAGTACCCCATCGTTCGGTGCACGTTAATCCGCTTGGATCACAATGGGTGGCGCTGTAACCAACACCGCTCGGATCACAGTGTGTGGCGCTGTAACCATCACCTGCTCGGATCACAGTGTGGGGCGCTGTAACCAACACCGCTCGGATCACAGTTTCAGGCGCTGTGACCAACACCGCTCGGATCACAGTGTGTGGCACTGTAACCAACACCGCTCGGATCACAGTGTGTGGCGCTGTAGCCAACACCGCTCGGATCACAGTGTGTGACGCTGTAACTAACACCGCTCGGGTCACAGTGTGTGGCGCTGTAACCAACACCGCTCGGATCACAGTGTGTGGCGCTATAGCCAACACCGCTCGGATCCCAGTGTGTGGCGCTGAAACCAGCATCGCTCGGATCACAGTGTGTGTCGCTGTAACCAACACCGCTCAAATCACAGTGTGTGGCGCTGTAGCCAACACCGCTCGGATCACAGTGTGTGGCGCTGTAACTCACACTTGCTCGAAACCCGATAAGTTCTTGATGCCGGGTTTCCCAAACAGCATCACTTATAAAATCTTGTTATTTGAAGCCTTGACGCGACATCTAACCACCCAAATGTTGCACAGGCACTGGCGACAGGGTGTTCACTAGATTATTGGCAAGGGTTCTCTTTACACGATGGTAACAGCAAACTCCTATTTTTTTTCTACTACATGATCTCGACTTCCGTCAAGGTTTCTGTAATGCAGAGATGTTTCTTTTTGCTCGAGAATGTTCCTTTTTCGAAATTCTCAATATCCTAATTGGATTTGAAATTCTGATGGAAAGTGAAAGATTTTACCATCGAACACAAAGAAAGTGAAAAGTCACACGTGATTCATTTTGATTTGCAGTCAATCACGCGTTGATATTTCATTTTCCAGCTGCAGGCCGCGCAATGAATCTCATCAACGAGACTCAAGTGGTTTAGAACAGCGTTCTTTCGACCACGTGCAGCGTAAATGGCCGAGGCGCAGTCATTATTTACTGAAATAATAATGTTGTTAGTGCTATAAGTATTTATAAGGCGATGAGGTGACTGACTAGGCAGGCCCTTGGGCAATAATCAGTAAAACTCGTTGGCTTCATATGATTTCGAAGACATAATTAGGTTTCTGAGGGGCTTTTCAAGCCCCTGAAGCGTTGGGTTAAACCGAGAACCCAAACTATGTGGGGACCGCCGCACTACAACTGAAATGAGATTCAAGTGAAAATACTGCAAATTTGTGGTGAGTGTATTAGTAGGCTCTTGTGTTGTGAGAATCAATCCTTAGTCTGGCCGATGTGTGACTGCTCTCTGTAAAGCAGAGACGCCTTCCTCTTTCCTGATGCTGGATGGACGGTAACATAAATACACAACAGTACTCCACTCATTGATCTATCTTGCCTTCATTTTGTTGTTCACTGAAATAGAAGGTCATGCTTATAATCTTGGAAGAGTGATTGAACCTCAGTTAATGTGTAAGTTAAAAGTGGCAGAAGTATATACAAATATTCTAAAACAATGATCACCGTCACAAATATGTGGTGTTTCTTCATCCCTGTCAAGATAATTGAAATGAACGTAAAACCCTATACGAAGCGTGCATTGTGTATCTGTGGTGCTGAAACCACGTGGGAAAGACGTCATGGCCTTCATGAAGTCTTCCACGGCAGGGATGAGGGGACTATTAGTTAGTGAACGGTTTTACGGTTGAGCCAAACTCATGGTCATATACATATATGTATGTAAAAACATATATAT
>SDVV010006635.1:0-18294 GCA_016164225.1 Gammarus roeselii
ATATATACAAAACATGTTATTCACAAACTGTCATCTGCCAAATATCAGGAGGTGCCAGAGGAGAAACCAAGTTTGTTCATATCATGCAAATTAATCTCCAGATTCAGCCAAATCAGTCTCCAATATATGTTAACAATGGTAGAAATAACAAAAACTCTGTTTCCGGATTTCCTCGACAAGCTTCATGGTAATTCAGAATGTGTAGACAAGATCTCAAGGAGCTTTAAAATGAAGCTTCAATCGTCTGCCTCACATATTCAAATATAGAAAACTAATTGCCTAGGTGTCAACAAGTAAATCACACTTTCGACTCATAACGAGAGTGTGAAAAAACATTCTGTTACGAAATTATGTATAGCAGTTTATTATAGCTACTCAATCATTTTTTCTGGTCATATAGCTACTAAAAATTGCATAGTGTGTAAAGAATAACATTTAATCCCTTTTTGATTATGTAAAACTGAAATATTCAACTGTGAAATAGATGCAGGCTGACTGTCCTCCATTGATATATTTCCAAAAATGGATACATACATTTCTGGGTTATGGTTATTACTGAATAATTTATTTCCATTGTCTATCAATGGGCGTTCATTTCTTAAGTCTAACACATAAAACTCAATCTTCAAATGCAGTTGGCTGACTGTTTTTATATACTTGATAAAGCAAATATTCCCTAAAAAAGCTGTGTATACTTTTATAAACTTACACTTTTAAGTAAGATACACATGGTCATGGGGTTAGTAATAACAACTTTCTAAATGATCAGATCCACCACTAGCATTAGCAAATCAAGCATTCAATATGAAAACGGCACAGCACGTCTCAAGCACACAACCTGTTTGTATTGCATGGAGCTAAATAAATTAAAAAAAAACTATATATACTCCTAAACAAGAGTTGAGTATGAAATACATGGACATGTCTCATACCTTTGTCTCATACTTTTTCAGACTCCTCCAGCAGCCCACAGACCAATGACCAATGAGAATCAACAGAGCTGCTCACTAGTATTATTTTGAGAACAGCTTTGTAAACAGTAAACACAAGTTTTGGACTGGAATCGTTTGCCCACCGTTAGCTATTGTATGAACAAACAGTATGAATATTGTGGTAAGTTCAAGATATTCCTACATATTGTAAAATTAAGTGCTAGATTTGCTATTTTGGAATTAAAATTGGACTTGCTTATCTTTTACCTATTTATGGACATTGTTTCTCAGGCTGCTCCTTTGTATTTTCAGGTAGGGGAGTGTGTAAGAAGATGTAGTGGGAGAGATGATTGGTTGTGGGTAGAACAAAGGAAAAAGGGTACATAAACTGAGTGGGAAAGAGACTAATCTGGTGCTCAACAAGCCTCTGATCCATTCCCTCGTTCCAGCTGTCCATCTACATCTTCTCTCACCTCCCCAGTCAGTTTCTCATACTTTGTGGTATTCGTTACCCTAAGGTACCACTGCAGGGCTTGCTGTTTAGACAGCGAACACCCCACCCATTCCTCACCCTTTTTGTTCATGCTATCTCCAAGAACTCCTTCACTTCCGCTGTCACATATGTTTCTCCTCCTTCTCTAGTCACAAAAGGAAGCACATTCTCTGGTCTTCCTTTTTTATATGTTCAATATTCTCATTTGGTTTAGTTGCTCTATTCAACACGTAAATCATTGCAGTTCTCTACTCTGCATACCTTGGGCATTCCAGTACCAAGTGTTCTACTGTTTCATCAACTTCTGCTTCACATTTACACATTTACTCAAGGGCCATTTTCTGCCCCCATCGGTACGTTCATGGATTTACTTACATAGATTGAGTCCACGCCCTAAAGAACAGCAAATATTTTCTGTTACCAACATACCAACTTCCCTTTCTTTTTTTCTTTTTTCATACCATTTAAGCGTTGAATTTTCATTCCTTCATGCACGTCATTTTTCATGTGCAATCTGTTCCACTCCGCTGTCAATATTTGTCTTCCATTCCTCCACACTTCACTCTTGGCCTTCACCACGATTATTCTCCATTCTCCTGACATCGCCATGGCTCTTACATCTTGCAGTCATTTACATGTGTACCTACAATTTCAGGCCCTCCGCGCACTGTCCTTTCCCAACTTACTCTGCCAATTGTGCACATTCTTTGCTCACCGTGCATCGCTTTTTTGCCTAGTCCTACCATGTGTGACAACACTGATATCATCACTCATCCCCTGAACAGACTCCAACCCACCTTGAGGTTGATTACTTCCGCGCCAACCCATGTGTTTCCTCCTACATTATTCTGTGTGGCATCCAGTTCTGCCCGCTCGGTCTCTCCCATCTCATGTCGTTCATTCCATGCATAATTTCAGGTACAACCATGCTCTGCCATAACACCTCTCAAGCATTATTACCTATTTGCTCTGAAGTGGGCCACACTGCCTATTCTACCCCACCACTCTTGTGTTCTTAACATTATTTCTGTCTTTGCCTTCTCACACACATCTGGATCATCCAGTATCCAAGGCATTTACATTCTGCTGTGCATTCAATTTCAACGTCTCCCAGTTGCCATTTTCCTCCCATTCTCCATTAACAACAATTACTCGGCTTGTCTCATAACATCCAAGTCTTTGTAGCTTCTTTATTCTCACTTATGATTACTGTATGATCCGATTACAGCAAACGGCCTAATTGTCAATTTACATTATTGATTCTTACACCCTAACTCTTGATTCTTAGTGCTGATTCTTCTGTGTATAATCCAAATCGATTTGGTCATAAAAGTCATCCCTGTCTCACTCCTCTTCTGCTTCTCACCCATCCCGTCTCTAGCTCCCCAAGTTTGTATACTGCAAATAGCTCTCATACATGTTCCCGATGACATTAACTATTTTCTCACTCATTCTTATCTTAGTCAGTAAATCAAACAAGATGGTAGTATTCACTCTATCATATGACTTCTCAATATTCAGAAAAGGGACATATCCTTTTATCCATATCTCTTTTCATTTGCTCTATCATTTCAACAATCTAAAACATGTTGTCATCTCTCTCAGGACACCATATTGCTCTTCACCCAAAGCACCATGCACTTCTAACATTTTTTTTCATTTTTTACTCCTATTTCCTCCCTTTTATAGCAATCACTTTCCATTCGTTCCACTTTCTTGCCACTTGCTCTTCTTTAATATTTTTAAAATTGTACATGCAACTTAGCAATCAAACATCTACCACTGTTTTTAAATGGTTCATATGGAAATGTGTCTGGTCCAGCAGCCTTTCCATTTCTAAATTTAAAAAAAAAAACTCTCAATCTCTCCATGACTCATCTCATTCATATATCCAGGGAACATGTAAGGTGTTTCACGCATTCCGTTTAGCTACCGGTACTTCATCATTCATGTTAAACGAACTGTGTAGTTTTCACCTAAGGTTTAGTCGCAACCTACCAACGGCCGAGCCCCGTGCTATTAGTATTATTTTTGCTGACCTATAAAGGTATTTCGGACAGCACCACCATAAAGTATAATATCGCCTAGACACGAACAGCCTAACAAGGAACTAACAGCTGCTAGACTGTGTCTGCAGCCTTTCTCTTACAAACCCAACTGTCACCTCCGGTGCTAAAGTGTCCACTATAGTGGCGCGTACTGACGCTAAAACTGCTAATATAGATGCGTGTCTAATCAGGAAGTATTACAATACCCTGTATGTAGATTGCCTGGCCTAACCACGCCACATGTTCAATGTCAAATGCCCGCAAGAGAACGGTCTCCATCATGGCCTCACAACAAGCCCAGCCATCTGGCTTTCCAATACGCCCCGCGGTGTTTTGACCTGTTGTACAGTATAAAAGCTCTGCATGTGGCTGAACCATCAGATTATTAACAAGAGATCTGTAGCATAAGACTACCCCTCGAGATCTCCGTGCCGGGAAATAAACTTTCCTCAGCGTCTCTCTACAATCTTGTCCACCTCATCTGACTCCACATAGCGTGTTAAAATTGTATTAGCTCATGAAAAGAACCCACCATTCTTGACTCTCTATGGCTCTATTGTTCCAATAGCCTTATTGAATAAACGAATACGCAGCTCGACGCTTGTTTTCTCCAACACCAGTTCCTCCAGCGAGAATAGAGAGCTAAGAAACAACACTGGCGCTGCAGACAGGATACTTCCAGGATTTGGAAGACAGATTGGGAGTAATATCCCGAATAAAAAACGCCTCTATTAGGTGAAGACGACAAGAAGCAACCGGCTGAGAAGAGAACATCGCATCCGACTACAAACCTACTGAAAGGAGAGCATCACATCCGACTACAAGGAGCCGAATGAACAGCAACGGACAAACCCGTCGAACTCCAGAAACCTTGAGTATATGTGGATAGGCACGTTAAATATAAACTGATTTCGAAGAAAGTGTGAAATATAAACGGAAATGAAAGCGAAGTAGCTTTATATTAGAGTCAGTAACTCATGAACAAAATGGCGATTAATCAACTCACAGTCTTACAGGATTTACCGAAATTCGCCGGTAATCCTAAAGTAGGTGGAGCGCACTTCAAACCCGATATTGACGCGCGTACATTCATGAGAACCGTCGAAAACCATTTCTTACAAAATGGAGTAACAGCCGATGACAAAAAGTTACAAATTTTGTTCCCCCTTATCGATAAGAAACGAGGAGACGCGATTAAATTACTCACCTGTTACGCTAAGAGATATGTCACATTTAATGAAGTTAAATCCGAGTTTCTCAATATGTACCCGTCTTTCAAGGTTACTGAATTCCGACACGCCGCACGAGCATTGCTAGGAACGACACTTACGCCAGACAATATGTTCTGCGGTATGACCTCTCAAGAAAATGCGTCGCGTGCCGTTGCAGATTCCTATCTTATAAATGAAGCTCTTACCAAGGGAGACTTCAGCTAGGGAACCTTATTGGCTAATACTATCCCAGCTCCGCATCCGCCGACTACCAGCGCTTCTACTTCTACTTCCACTTCCGCTTCGATACCAACTGCCTCGTCGATCTCTTTGCTTAACGTCGTACAGAATTTTGTGATGCACCTTTTTGTAGCCTCTCAAACAGCGAACAAAGTGTATGACAAACTGTCAAACTTCGGTCCTAGAAACTCTTCTACGAGATTCATGTCCGAAACAGTGAAGACTGTAGAGCAATATAAATTGCTCACGGCGACTAAAAAGCAAAGCAACTCGGACGAAGTCATTTGGCAGGCCAGGCATCCAACACCCCCGGTCAACTTAGCGCGCCCGCCCCCCCACTCGTCGGAGCATAGGACGGCACCTCGCGCAGTTAATAGCAATAATAACAATAGGTCGCCAATAACGTGTTACAACTGTGGGAAAACCGGTCATGTTAGAAGAAAATGCCAGTCATGTGCATTCTGCAAGAAATACGGACGCACTGCTAAGCAATGTAAGACCCGGCTAGCTCAAGCAATCGGAAAATATTGTGACAAATGTAAGATTCGAGACTCGCATAACACCATCGAATGTACACGCGATTCTCGCGTGCAGTCACGAAACGTCCCACAGACTCACGTACGCATAGCACAGGCCGATGAGCCCACGACAAGCCAACACGATGTACCTGCAAGACCGGCCATCGAGGATTGGGACTCGAATATTTATGACGGGAATGCCGAGCCTAACCAGTACTGATTAGGGACTCCACACCCTAGGGAACGGAACGGGAATAGCATTAATATCCCGCGTTTAAACGTCGAAATTAATGGACTAGAACTGAAAGCATACATCGATACAGGAGCTACTATGACGCTCGTAGCTGACTCCGCGCTCAGAACGGAGGTTTACGACTTGGATCCCTACAGTGGCCAAGTATTAGATGCAAATGGAAGTCAGATTCCTATACTAGGACAAGCAATAGCTCAGGTAAAGACGCTTGCGGGATGGTTCAACACCCGTGTACTAATATTCAAGAAGAATGACCGTATAAAACATAACCTGCTGATTGGCATGAATATTCTAAGGCATGCGGTCATGGACTTCCAGAGTAAGAGACTACGTTTTTTCTCTTGACGCTAACACGACTAGCGAGTCGCCCACAAACCATGTCTTCAGATTCGCTTTAAAAAACTGTGAAATCAGAGGTGGCTTTCCAGCGAGAGTTGCTCATGCCGCGAATGAGAGTGAAAGTTCACCCGACTGCAGTAAGGTCAAGACCACAGCAGTGGACGGTGCAGCGGCTGATGAACCGGTTCTGATCAAACCGGGTTCGCCAGAGCGAGCAACCGCCAGCTGTATGAGTCTGACCCAGGAACAGACAAGTTTCAGCGTACATTTACGTACGGACGTGATGATACCAAGGAACACGGTGATGTTAGCTACGGTTAAAGTTAATAAACAAATACGGAACGGACGAGAGATAGTACTACATCACACTCAACTCAACCCTGCAGTATCTTTTGCTAGTACACTAACTCGAGTAGAGAACAAAAATGTTAAGGTCCAGTTCGCAAATATGAGCGGAAACCCAGTGATTTTGAAAAAGGGAACGAAACTCTGTAGTGCGGAGTATTTTACACCCGAAACGGTACTTATGGCACATCCAGCTGAGCCTGACTTGCCCGCGGATGATTCCTATAGAACGCTAACGCAAGAGGACATTCGTTGTGGTGACCCCAACGAGACAACAGCTCTGCTGGAAATACTGAACTGTCACAGAAACGCCTGTTGGCTCCCCAGTGAACCGTTAGGAAAATACACAGGAGACCAGTTGGAACTACATCTAAAAGAAAATATCGTGGTGAACAAAGCCCCGTACCGAATACCATTCGCGTTTCAAGGTAAACTAGACCAAGTAATTAAAACTACGCTAGACGAGGGAACTATCTCGTGTTCTAAGTCATCCTATAATACCCCAGTAATCATAGTCAAACGTGGTGACAGTGACATAAGAATTTGTTTCGATTTCCGGGACCTAAACAAAGTCCTACAGCCAATTTCATATCCATTACCTCGCATTTCTGACGTACTCAACTCCTTGGGTCAATCTACTTACATTCGTACGCTAGATCTCGCTAGCGCGTATCACCAGTGTGAGATTCACACAGATGATCGCGAAACACGGCTTTCACTGTAGGAAGCAGCAAATACGAATGGAACCAAGTCCCATTTGGTCTCCAGAGTGCAACCGGATTTTTAGCCCGAGTAATTAATGAAGTACTCTACGATACCCTAGGTCCACAATGTCTAGCATACATGGACGATATCATCCTATTCAGTAAAACCGCTAAGCAACACTTGGAAACGATTGAGAGCGTCATACAAAAACTGAGCAAAGCCGGAATCAAACTAAAAATACAAAAATGTCACTTCTTTGCCAACGAGGTAAAATTCCGCGGATATCAAATGACTAAAGAGGGCATGACAATGACATATGAGCGAGTAGCCGCAATTAAAATGATGCCCATGCCGACAAATAAAAAACACACACATTTTTTTCTGGGGGGTTGTAAATTGTTTCCGCCTGTTCGTCCCCAAATTCGCAGAAATCGCGGAACCGCTCTACGAATTACTACGAAAAAACGCAACGTTCCTATGGACTCCGGCGCAGACGACTGCGGTCGAAACGCTCAAAAAGAAGTTGTCCCAGGCTCCAATAGTGAAGTTTCCAAATTACCGCTTACCGTTTCATCTGTACACGGACGCCTCGAATTCCAGTATAGGCACCGTACTAATGCAAAAGCACGAAGAACGATTACACCCCGTAGCGTACGTGTCTAAAACCTTAAATAGCGTGCAGAAAAACTATTCGACGACAAAGAAAGAGGCCTTAGCCCTCGTATATGCACTCGAACAGTTCAGGCACATAATTTTAATATTTCCCATACACGTATACAATGACCATAAACCGTTGTTAGGTGCTCTAAGGAAGCCCACTAAAGATGACTGTTTGCAAAGATGGGCCCTTTTGCTCCAAGAATACGAAATTAACCTCCATTACGTGAAAGGTAAAGATAACATCTTCGCGGACGCCCTATCAAGACTACTAGTTGACACAAGCAGCACTAACCACTTAACTACAAAGCTCCACGAGGACCTCCTTGCGCGAAACGAGAGCTGCAATGCCGCTCTACAAGACTACATCCCTGAAAAAGTTCCATGTAAGGAACTACGAAACGCACAACGGAAGGACTCCTCGTGCCGTCAGCTTATTGGGCAGCTAAAAAACGACGGTACCCATTCTAGTAACTCAGACATGGAAAAGCCTATTTTCAAGGAGATCCTGTTAAACATTAGGATAATCAACGGCGTACTATACATAGTACGGAAAATAAAGAGAGGAACCCTGAGTGTTGAATTCCTCGTACCATATCTTCCCAACAGTTTTCTGCCACAAGCATTCAAAATAATACATACCGACACAACTGCCGGTGACAAAAGGCCCGAACGAACCCTCAAAATGTTTGTTAGAAACTTCTATAACTCGCAAGAACGACACCTGGTAACCCAACTCTGTAATGAGTGTGAGTGGTGCCTTCAATCAAAGAAAGTACCCAAACCAGTTCCCATAGAAAAATACCCTGTACCCATCAGACCCTTTCACACCATATCGTCTGACATCCTTGGTTCTCTGAGAATAACAGAAGACGGAAACCAGTACATATTGACGATCCGAGACTACACGACTAGATACACGATTCTTTTTCCTTTAAAACACAAGGATACTGATTCAATAATAGAAGCCCTAAGACAAGTTAATTCCAATTATGGCGCAAGCAGTGTCCTGATTACAGATAACGTTCCAGAGTATAACTCCGAGAAACTAAGTAACTTTTTGAAATACTACAACACCGCCGCTTCACAGGGACTCTCAGAAACTACTGAGAATTTACACCAATCAAATAGCAGTCAACGAATGGAATAAATTATTACTAGTATTACAGTTAACCATTAATAATATCTTTATTAGTAGTATAAGAGAGGCTCCATTCTACGCTCTGTTCGGCTATGATTCTGCAGCTTCAACCCTCACGCCTCCCAAACTACAGTATAGCGAAGAGGAGCTATATCAGCATATGCAACGCTTGCAAAAAGTACGAACTCACTGTAGAGACACTCTACTCGCCGCCCAGACCTTTTACAGAGCATACACCAACGCGAGAAGAAAAGAGAAACTGTGTACGCTACCCTTCGGCAGATCTCTAACCAAAAGCTAGACTTGCCTGTTCGCGGACCCTTTCTAGTGAACAAAAGGAAAGGGAAAGCGTGGGAACTTCAAGAACTTTCCACGAAAAAAACGTACATAATTCACCCCGATTATATATTCACACGACAACAGCCATGCTCCTTGCCACCTCCCCTGACCTCTACGCCGACCGCTACACCCACAGTTAGCCGACCGCCAAACAAACCGGTTCCAGCCCGAGTCTAGCCAGCAAGAGCCTGCAAACGTACGTAGCCACCTACCAGAAGGAAGGACAAGGTCAACGCACCCGCTCACAGACCCCCGCTGCAAGGCATCGCGTCTGCACTGCACCACACCTTACTCCTGCACTGCACCACTGCAGCCAGCCACGCCTTATCTTTGTATAGTTTAAGTAACTCTTCCTATCGTTTTGTTCGAAATAGTTAATTTAGAGCGTACCTTTTAGGAAAGTAAGTAGGACATGCCATTCGATGTTACTTAGAATAACCACTGTTGTACCAAATCTCTAAGAACAATGATCGTTAGTTATGTAAGGTATTAACCCCCTAATATATATGTTACAGATTCCTACGTATAATGGGACTACTGACCCTTCTAATGAACGCTGTGGCTCTTGTTGCACTGACTCAAGCAGGCCCTGTATTCCGGGCAAATTCCTTCCCGAGCTTCGATGTATCAAACTTCAACCACAAGTGAAGTAAATGACCCAGCGACCTGACAACATAGTGGGCCCAGGAAACTACGGTCGCCCGTTTTCTACCCACCGCCATCGAAGAAAACCCGGCATCCGTCCTCGACGGGGACGACTACACTACCTGACCTGGCAAAACAACCCAGAAGCGTGTCTTCGGCTCTTATTTTCTGTCGCTTGTATACTTTAGACTCGCAGGCAGGAACTTTTTACTCCTAGACCTAATTAATATTTCATTGTAATTGTAATATCAACTAGGGATAGAGGGTGTAGTGTTAAACGAACTGTGTAGTTTTCACATAAGGTTTAGTCGCAACCTAACAACGGCCGAGCCCCGCGCTATTAGTATTATTTTTGCCGACCTATAAAGGTATTTCGGCCAGCACCGCCATAAAGTATAATATCGCCTAGACACGAACAGCCTAACAAGGAACTAACAGCTGCTAGCCTGTGTCTGCAGCCTTCCTCTTACAAACCCAACTGTCACCTCCGGCGCTAAAGTGTCCACTATAGTGGCGCGTACTGACGCTAAAACTGTTAATATAGATGCGTGTCTAATCAGGAAGTGTTACAATACCCTGTATGTAGATTGCCTGGCCTAACCACGCCACATGTTCAATGTCAAATGCCCGAAAGAGAACGGTCTCTTCCATGGCCTCACAACAAGCCCAGCCATCTGGCTTTCCAATACGCCCCGCGGTGTTTTGCCCTGTTCTACAGTATATAAGCTCTGCATGTGGCTGAACCATCAGATTATTAACAAGAGATCTGTAGCATAAGACTACCCCTCGAGATCACCGTGCCGGGAAATAAACCTCCCTCAGCGTCTCTCTACAATCTTGTCCACCTCATTTGACTCCACATAGCGTGTTAACATTGTATTAGCTCGTGAAAAGAACCCACCATTCTTGACTCTCTATGGCTCTATTGTTCCAATAGCCTGATTGAATAAACGAATACGCAGCTCGACGCTTGTTTTCTCCAACACCAGTTCCTCCAGCGAGAATAGAGAGCCAAAAAATAACAATTCATGCCAACAATGTCCTCTCGTAACTAAGTAATAGCATTCTTCATTAGATGTTCGTCTTTCACACTGACCCTTTCACAACCAATTCATCAATCTCAGTCATTTGGTCCCTCTATCTCCCGTGAAGAATCTTTCCTGCTCCTCCTAGCTCTTCTCCTTTATTCTGAAGATGTTCCACAAACTCATCCACTGTTGCTTCTCCTATCAACCAGGTTCATAACTCTTATCTGCACTCCGGTTCTGATTTTTTGTTCACTCTCTGCTCTCTTTATTTCCATGCCATACCACCCATTCACAGGCACTGTCTGGAGATGGGGTTTGACCTACCCAATTGTTCTAGGTTTTCAGAATAGTGGGTAATGCACCATTTGCTTTGTTCACTACTTGCACACCCTGCTTCACTGCGTTTGTTGGTTCAACCTAGAATTCAGCACACTTGGCATATTGAAAGTTTCCACTTTTGCGTTCGATCTGTTCTTCAGGTCATTCTTTTCTTCTTCGATTTTTCACTTCTCTAATTCATCACTAGTATGTCATGGTCTCTTGTAACATCAATCAAACACTCCTCAACCACCCACACTTTGATGATTTGCTGACCTGCTCTTGCATTCAAAAGCATGAAGTAAATAGCAGACTTCTGTTCTCTTGCACTCCATTTACGCCTTACTAACCCAAACAATATCATTGTATTTTCTTCCTGTTATCTTGGAACACACTTTTCACAGTTGCATACTTTCTTTCACGATCTCTTGCAACAGGTTTGTGATTTCGAATAGAAATGACAGTGCAAGGAACCTGATTGTTCTGTAGCAAGGAACAGGAGCTGGTTGTTGGAAGCAGCTTCCTCAAGAAGCCATATATATATATCCGCATGTACAAGTGGGAGAGGATGGTCTACGTTGCAGTGGTGAAGAGAATGCGCTGATGGTTGTTTTGCTGATTTTGAGGATCATGGATATTGATGTGGAGGCTCTCGGATATGCAGGTGTTGAGAGGAAACAGTACGGGAATGTCTCATCATCAACTGGTGAAGGTATGATTAAGAGGGGAGCTGAGGTGGAAGGGGAACAAAAGAGTCAGATGAGGAAGAGAGGTACGGAAGGTGAGTGAACTGAATGTGGCTAGTAAAGCTGAGGAGTTCCGGCAGGCTTTGAGGAAGGAATAGGTCAGAGTGAGAGGGCAAGTCCTGGGTAATTGGGTAATATTTGGGAATAATGAGAGACGTTCAGAGATGCATTATTCTCATGTACAAAAATGGCTGTGGTGTGATTGGGCGTAGAAGGAAGGGCTACGAGTGGTAGAACGATGAGGTAGAATTTGCGGTGGCGCGGAAGAGAAGATCCTCTGATGAGTAGTTGCAATCATGGTCGGTGGTGGCCTATGACAACTATAGATGGAGAAAGAGGTGATGCTGGTAATGAGGAGAGCTAAGAGTGATGCGGATACTAGGTGAGTCGGTGGTTGTGACAACATTTTAGGAACAAAATGTTGTTTGGAAAGTGGTCAAACGTTCAGGGAAAAGGGAAGCTGGGATAAAGAAAGTGGTTGAAAATATAAACAACTGGTTGTAGTTGGACAGTGATGATGTATGGAAGAGGTGTACTCAGTACTTTGATAAATTGGTTAGGCTGACATTGTACTTGTGGGGTGGTGCACAGATACCGGCTTTGTGAACAAGACTTGTTGAGGACAGTACTAAGGAAGGGGGCAAGAGGTGGTAGAGGTGATAAAAATAGGGAATGAAAGCCCATTATTTAGACGGCGTTGCGATTGAGTGTCTGAAGAAGGGTGGAGTAATCATAGTTAAACATCTAGTGAGGCTGCTAAAATGTAGTTCTGTCGAACATGGCGTGGATTGAGTGGCCCAGTACTTGCTTTGCTCCGCTGTATAAAGGCAAAGATGAATGCGCCAACCCGAGATGTATTTGTTTGTTATGTTTTGTTGGTAAGTTGTATAGGAGAGTGCTAATCAAGAGGATTAGAGCTAGTGCGGATGATGTGGTTGGCGAAGCAGTGTGGCTTCAAGACTGGTAGAGGGTGTGCCGATCAGGTTTTTGCAGTGAGGCAAGTCTGTGAGAAGTACCTTGCAGGGAGGATTGATGTGTTCTGAGCCTTAATTGATCTGCCAAAGACCTGTGAATGCTGCATGGTGTGCAAGATATGAACTTATCTTTGATATATCCCTTTATTTTCAGTTAATTCCTGTTAACATTTTAGCCATCATTATTTAGCAATAATATTGAATAATGTATAATGTTTTTTCATAATTATTTTGAAATGATTAAAAGTAGCACTAGCCAAGTGGATGACACATTTCAATTAGCAAGTATAATGAATAAATTCGTATTAAAATATCACTAAAAAGCTACTAATATAATGATAAAACATATGCAAAAGATAAACGAGCAAATGATTTTTTTTATATATGATTAAATCATGTTTTTTAACCATTTTGTAAGAACAATGGACTCAACCAAATAACCTTGATATATAGGCTACTTAGTAACATGAACATTCCTTTTCTGTTGGCACGATGAAACTGTTAAATTTCTGATACATTTAAAAAAATCATGGCAGTGCAAGGTCACCCCATTTGGTCTGGACAGTCACCTTGGTTTAGTGAACAACCCTTCCATGCAGTTTTCTGTGGGTTGATGACAGGATGCTGAAACCTACGGTGTTTAATGGTCGCAATAGTGGTTAAATGTTGCCAAGTTACATATCTAGCTACTTATCAAGTTTTACCATTTTTCTCCAGGTATGTAGCTAGCTAGATAGCAATCTAATGTGTATGTTAGAATGATGATTTACATTTCAAATAAGGGAATTATTACAGTAATACCTACTACTAATATTGTATGTAAATATTCCATAGCCTATAATCTGTAGCTACCTGTCATTATTTTGCCAACCATCCTAATAATTTCATGCATTCCCAAGTAACTATCTAAAGTACGCTTAGCTATCTACACTTACTGCTATTCAAATAGTTAGGGAATAGTTTATCATACTTAATTTCTTAGGTTATTAACTATGGAAACGATATCTAGTTATAATGGTTGAAATTCTGTTCATCACACCCGTGATTTCTTATTAAGGCACAGTCAAGGGGAGCATGAGTGTCAACCAAATTTCAATTTTTTCTGGGATGTCGAGAATTGCAAACAGTCCTTCAAAAATGCATATGAGCTACGGCGTCACATTCGTTTGAAACATAAGCATACAACTGTTGCAAAGAAAATTCTGCACCCTACAGATGTGGTTGCATCTCATAATACCAATACTAAAAAAGACACAGAAGTCAATACTGAAGGGCTTGTACCTGTATCGGGAGTAGAAAACTTTCATGATCTTGAGAAAGAAGGTGAAAACTTTCCGTTCAAGAAGCACCTTGCACGTTTTGTTATTGAATTGAAAGAGAAAAGAGCGGTTACTAATTCAGCCTGCAATAATATCATGACAGAATTTAGCAGCCTGCTGCAAATCTACGAAGAGGCAAACTCTACTGGACATTCCCACATCGGAGTAGAGCCACTGAAAGAGGCAATAAGTGCCTGCAATGAGTTGGCAAGCGCACATAAGCAGAACATGCACTTGGGAGACACAAGCAGCTTTGTAGAGCCGATTGAGATTTTGCTTGGGAATGAGTCTAAAGGAAATATTGAGTCAACGATGTACATTCCTGTTGAAAAGACTTTGTGTGCCCTCCTAGAACATGAAGATGTGCTAGCTTATGTGTTAGCAAATCGTAGACCATGTGATGGTAACCTTAGAGACTACTGTGATGGAATAGCATTCATAGATTTTTCTATTCATGCGCTCTGCAAATACAATTGTATTTAGATGATCATCAACCCATCAGTCCACTTGGTATTCGAACATAAAAACATAAAATCACTGGGTTCTACTTCACTTCACTGAATATGCCACCCCAACATGGAGCACAAGTTTATTGCATTCAACTTCTTCACTTAACCAACACACATGTTGTGAAAAAAATATTCACTTGATAAAGTTTTAGAGAAATCAATTCAAGGTTTGACAGATGTTTAGATGACAGGGATTATAATTTATTTGAAAGATGGAGAAAGAAGAAGCTTCTTCGGTACTGTTGCAATGGTCGTTCCAGACATCTTGGTGCCTATGAAATTAGTGGTCATGTTAGAAAAATTCCAGGGCTTCGAGGGATTCAATTTTGCAATGTGACTAATGTTGATTTGGGTAGTTTCAATGAAAGTAATTTTGTTTTTCGTTGCCATTGTTAGTATTCTTTCTAGCACCCGACGAATTTGTGTTAATTAAAGTGTAAGTTTTGGGCAGAAGACGATGTTATCTGAACAGTTTTCATGTTACCACTGTTAGTATTCTTACAAGCCGAACTTATGTTGCTTCCGGTGTCAGATTTGAGTTCTACAATGATGCAGTATGCTGTGTTGAACAAAATCTTAAATCCAGCTCCTGGTATTGCATCAGGTGAGAGTCTCCTCTGAATGACTTAGATTTTTATCGTGTAACTTGGGGTGTTCCATCTGATCTAGCACATGATATTTTTGAAGGAGTAGGCACTGATTTTGTTGGAACTTGCATCAACCACCTAATTCAAAAGCAGTATCTCACTGCAGAGGAGGTGAACACAAGACTCGAAAAATTACCCTACAAAGCATCAAATAAAACTTACAAGCCATGTAAATTGACTGATTATGGAACTCGATAGGTAAAAATCAAAGCAAAGCAGACTGCTTCTCAAGGATGGTGTCGCTTGAGATTGCTTTCCATACTCTTTGGGCAATTTTTCCCAGAAGAGGACATAACGTGGGAGGCCTTTGAAGTTTCTTGATATGGTTGATATAATTGTTGCTCCAATAGTGGCTGCTTCTAGTCTGGCTTAATCGAAAATAAAACTCCCACTTTGCTCATCTGAGTTCTACAAACTTCGTCCAGGGGTTCGAATCAGACCAGAGGCCCGCTTTTTGGTGCATTATGCAAGACAAATAGAAAGGTTTGGCCCATTGGTGAGATGTTGGACTCTTCGATTTGAATCCAAGCACTCCTACTTTCAACCAAAAGGGTAATCAAACTAAAAACTACCGCAATATTTGCAAGCCGTTGGCTCAAAAGCATGACTGATAAAAATTTATACTTTTTATATAACTACTATTTAACTAAAAAATAATACCTGCCAAGTAAATTCTAATGAAAAATTTACGTTTTTTTTACTTATGCCTTTAACAAACACAATTTTTCAAACCCTGCAATCTCCATATGACTTTTTTTCAGAAAAATAAAAATTGTGTCCATGTAATTTTTCCAGCTATAAGCTATCGGATAATAATTATACATAAAAAAATAACATATACTACGCTATCAGCTGCACCAACTAAACTTTTCCTCCGATACAGTTTGCTACCAATACTGCCCCAAAAAAGCCCTTAAAGCTATCACCTATAGAGATCCATTAGTACATCTATACAACAATTAATTTCCATCTGGAAAGGCGTGTTGCAGCTTTGGGTTGCTAATTCCGTTCTGTCAAATATTTCTGTATTGTCAAATTTATCTCGAAAGGTAACCTGATATAGCTGCCAAGTCATACCAGAACACAAGTGGCACCAGAGGGGAAAATCCCCGTTCCTTATCACCTTGACGTGAACAATCTTCTTCGAACAGTGAGAAGAATATTACAAGCTGAGGAATGCCTGATTTCACGAAAGTCAGAGTACCACAACTTCCTTGAAGCCATTTATGACGATGTCATCAGATACAAACTGTAAGTTTCTTGCAACATAGCCGCTACCTACCAACACGGTAAGTTTCTTGCAACATAGCAGATACCCACCAACACGGTAAGTTTCTTGCAACATAGCAGCTACCTACCAAAACGGTAAGTTTCTTGCAACATAGCAGATACCCACCAACACGGTAAGTTTCTTGCAACATAGCAGCTACCTACCAAAACGGCAAGTTTCTTGCAACATGCCAGCTACCTACCAACACGGTAAGTTTCTTGCAACATAGCAGCTACCTACCAACACGTTCACAATAAAGCGTATGATAAAATAGTGATTCCCACATAGTTTATTTTATAGCGAACTTTGAGGCTATTCCTTCTAGGATTACTTATTTCTTATCCTGATAACTTTGCATTGTAGGATAAACCAGAGTTTGTTTTCAATCCTGTCTTGCTCTCAAAATAAGTATAATCCATTATGTTTTGTTTGTTTGATCTCTATTTTGATATGCAATTCATGAAATAAATAGGAGAAATACTATTTTACATGTATGATTCTTCCGTAAGGACAACCTATACTAACTAACACAAGTTAACCTAAACCAATGGAATATATATCAATGACCTGCCGCACTGCCCACACAACCGTTGCTTGTTTTTTCTTGGTAGCAAGCAGTAGCAGCCTATTTCATCTGTATTCCCACATGGTTTATTTCAAAATATTTGGTTGGATTTGAATTCCCGTTGGCTGTCCCCTAATTTGTCCAATTGAAATGATTACTTCTGACTGCAGTAATTAAATGATCATTTTTTTTTTCCGATGTTTGAGTAGCTACCCAAATATAGGCCAATTCGATACTATATTTCAAGCTGATTGCAACACCGAAAGCTAGCTGCTCCAAAAAGGCTGATAGGTACTTAAGCGATTGTAATGATTGAAGTATATTATATAATAATTTGTTATAACTGTAAAGGGAACTATTGTTTTCGGCACGCAAAATTACCCACACTTGAAATCAACCTAATTTCAAGTTTTTGCTACAGTATGATATTTAAATACAATTAAAAATATTTCATTTATATCGGATATTAGCTAGCTATGTAGGGTATAGATCAAAAAGTACAGACAATTGAAATAAATATGTTGTATTTTCCAATTTTTCCTCTGTATAGATAATGTGAAATAGGTCCAACCCTTCCACAACTAATTCTTTGGTAGCTTGGTTCATCTCTGATGATTTTTTTTTCTTAGTTTGACTGTGCTGAGCTGATCAGCGTTTTACTTGTCCATTTCCTCATTGATGGCTACCCTAAGCCTGGGGAATACCACGACATAGACAATTGGGCGCTGGTCCTCAACCATGCTGCAGGAGATCCTCATGTAAGTCTGTCTCAACTGTCTAATAGGTAAGACAGTTTGTAGATGTGACATTTCATGGATTGCAGCTACTTTGTTTAACTTCTTAGCCTGTTGAACACTTCGTCACAGTAACTGTCAACCAACCACAGCAGGGAGATATTGTTTATCACACTGTTATTTTTCAACTGGATATCTCATAGCTATATCATTTAAATGTGACTCACAAAAATTTTGCAGACTTGTAATTCTTTTGAAGTAATCATAGTGAGTAATACATTATTTGATAACTCTAAGTTTAGTAATACGAACATTATA
>SDVV010006636.1:0-18294 GCA_016164225.1 Gammarus roeselii
GGGGGGGGGGGGGGGGGGGGTGTTCGGTCATTATGACCCGGCAGGTGTACACCAGTCACACTGTCGGGCCCTTCTGCCGACACTGACCTCGGACCGAACTCATGACCCAAAGGGCTCTTCCGGCCGGACCCTTTAGCACAAATGGGCTAAGTTGTGTGAGTGAGAGTATGAAAAAAGTGTGAGGCTCGCTTTGCCGCCGGCCACCCCCTTGCGTGGGGGATTTGACCTAGTGTTTGTATATGTGTCTGTATGATTACGTGGCAGAAAACCCATCCACTCCAAACAGAATTCATCATCATAGATAATAAAACTGAAAATATTTTATTATAATACCGATTCTTTTCTCCCAGCAGGTGATCACTTAAACTCGACACAATTACTCAACTTCAACCCAACTCAATTGAACTGAATCCAACTCAACTCAAATCAGCGACTCTACTCAACTCTGCTCAATGCAACAGATTCATATCTCCATGGAGTTCACGGTAGCTCAATGAGTATTTTATAAGTACTGTGGCTCTTTCAGAATGTGAGGAACTTCGGTTATTTTAGAAGGGGTAGTAATAAGTTGTAAACATCAAGAACTTTTTTCAAGCCACTATATCCTATAGCAGTATAAATCGACTAAGCATTTGAAGTTCATGCGTTAATGTAAACAACTAATACTCCACAGATACTGTCAATGCCATTCAAAAATTGTTATCAATGCCATTGTAAATCACATAACACGTCGTGCAAAACCAGACACATTGCTACGTACTGCGTACATACGCCAGTTAAACAAGAATCATCAACAGATCTGACTCTGAAGTAGTAGTTGCTTTTGTTTTCCACCCGAGTCCCCACACGAAGTTAATGCAGACTCCTCCGTAGGCCAATCGAAGAGCGGCAGAGCAGGTGCAGCGTAGATTACGAGTAGGTTCAATGCAGATTCAGAGTAGGTTCAACGTAGATTCAGAGTAGGTTCAACGTAGATTCAGAGTAGGTTCAACGTAGATTCAGAGTAGGTTCGACGTAGATTTAAAGTTGGTTTAACGTAGTTATCGTGTAGGTTTAACGTAGATACCGAGTAGATTTAATGTAGATACAGAGTAGGTTTAACAGATACGGAGTAGGCTTAACGTAGATTCAGAGTAAGTTCAACGTAGAGTAGTAGTAGTTTCTTTCTCGCTCCACCGGGGCCCTCAACGCGAAGTCGTCGCGCAAATCCACTCAGGGCCCCTGCGGGCGTCTAACGATGTATAATTATATAACTAATACAAAATTTATCACCATGAAAAAAGGCACAAATCAATATTGGAGCCCATTGAAGAAGAAATACTAAAATACTAAAATAAAGTGTTTATGATCTATAAAATGAATATTCATCCATCCACCCCAAATCTGACTCTAAAGTCAATATTACAATAGCAGAGAGCACCAGCTTTTCTTTTCGCGAGAATTTTAGGCAACTTCCCTTTGTTTAAAGTTGAACAAAAATTATGGGACAAACTCTGGGAACAGTCCCCTCCTGCACCCGCTTCGCTCGAGTAGCCACTCTTAGCACGACATATTTTATAACTTCCTCCAGATAATATCTCTTTCTGAATGGAACAAATGTGCCCCACTTGCTCCTACTATGCAATTTTAATACGAACTCATGCGGCATAAAATATGAAAATGACTTAATCCATCTCGCCGTGGAAACATCACGGCGACTCCCCATTTGTTAGTGTGATAATGCTCCAGGCTCTGAGAGAAGGGCTCCAGGCTCTGGCAGAAGGGAGATCTTTTCTATATATCACAGCGAGTAGGGAAACGTTGGGGGCGGAGCGAACATACATACGGCGGGCTCCACAACTGTCGCAAGTGTGACAGAGTTTTTTCGGTGTACCCAGTCAGAAATGAAGGATGACGCACCGTCTGGTGAGGTTCTGTGGTCCTTGTTGCCTCAGAGTGAGAAAAAGCAGAGGATTCAGAATCTCATTCTCAGTGTTCCGTGGTGCGGAGTGCCACCATCTGCCCTGGTTGAGATTATGCGCTTGGTAATTGATTAACCGAAATGATCGTTCTGTTTTATTGCTCACTGAAATTTTTTATTTCATTATTTTGCTTGCCATAAATTCTTATACGGATAAATTTGTCAAATAAATCTTCGGGAACATAATATATTTATACCTTAAAGGACCAGGAAAGTTTCATTGACCTACCAACCATAGTTTTGAAAATATTTGAGTACATAATATCGTTCATATGTATTTTTTGGATACACAGTCCGATCTCCCTAATCCGGAGGGTGACTAGGTAGGTAATGCTGTCAAAGCGGAGGAGAAGGCATCCAATCTTCAGCCAAAGGACCACGGTGTCCCTAACGATGCTCACACTCACAACATGCATCACCGTAGAGTGGTACTGCAATCAGGTGCGCTATACACTCGACCACCGTGGCGGCATCATACAAACGGGAAAAAATAATACAAAAGACGCGACTCAGAGCGCTGTACTGATAACTCATAACTCTTCCAGCGGTTTCTTCAGCGATAACGACACCTGTTAAGGGTTCTTCAAAACATAACTGCTTCAAAACCAGCAAGGACAATGAACGAGGGGTGGTCGAGTTAGAGGGATGGGGGAGGGGAGGAGAGAAGAGGAATTCAGTCAACTCCCCAACTTCTACATATGCTTAAAGGCTCCTTTCTTTGTCCAGTCTGAGTCGAGCTCTGATTTGTTGTCAGCGCTCGTCTCTGGTCGACGTAAGAGCGGCCATTTGTCTCTCGCCTCCGGGGACGAATAATGTCTCCAGATACGAATCGGCTTACAATTTACGCACCAGACATTTATAACCAAGACTATAAATAACGTGCGTTCGTCTGTCCATGAGCCACTGGGCCTGCTCTTGTTGGTCATTCCTTATGCTCGGCCCATAAAGCCGATGACTCATGAGGCTCCCAAGCGCGAGGTCTTCAGTTGCACTTATCTGTAATTGTTGTTTGTGCAAATGCGTTTAGTGGATCAACGCTTCTGTAAATATTGTACCATGTCTCGATAGTGTTTATATGCACCAGTTGTCTCTATAGGCAGTTTTTAGCCTGACGTTCGCTAGAGGTACACCACATACTTTTGCCTCCCTTGCCATGATATTGGGAGGTGATTTTGTCTACGTTTTCCAATCCAGCTCAAATTTGATCTGTGGCAGTTTTAATGCTCTTGTTCGAAACTCCTTCATAACTTTTGTGCCGACCCTTAATGCAGATGGCTTTTTTCATATGATTTTCTCTTTGAATATGTTGCTTGCACAAATTCACTGGGCTCGTAATATTCAATTATGGAGTATTTTCAAGCATTTTCTCCAGTATTCCCTTATTTTTGGAGTATTTTAGAACCATGCCGGTTGTTTTGCCTGTTCTTACCAACCAAATTAACCATCAAAACAAAGTCTCTCGTTATGAACCTCTCGGTTAATAAAAGCCCAAGTTTTAATAATAGAAGCGACCGTCTCAGACGAGAGTACTCCTAAATAAGCGACCGTCTCAGACAAAAGTCCTCTCAAATGAGGGACCGTCTCAGACAAAAGTCCTCCTGAATAAGCGACCGTCTCAGACAAAAGTCCTCTTAAATAAGCTACCGTCTCAGACAAAAGTCCTCCTAAATGAATGACCGTCTCAGCCTAAATCAAATCTAATGAGCGACCATCGCCGCCTACAGCCTCACTCCAATAAAGTACCGTCTCAGATTCAGACGGCCGTCTCATTCCAATGAACAACTGTCTCAAATAATGACGGCAGCCTCACTCCAACAAACTACTATCTCAGGTATAGACGGCAGCCTCACTTCAATAAACTACTGTCTCAGATACAGACGGCTGCCTCACTCAAATAAACTACCGTCTTAGATACAGACGGCAGCCTCACTCCAATAAACTACTGTCTCAGATACAGACAACAGCCTCACTTCAATAAACTACTATCTCAAATACAGACGGCAGCCTCACTCCAATAAACTACTGTCTCAGGTACAGACGGCAGCCTCACTCCAATAAACTACTGTCTCATGTACAGACGGCAGCCTCACTCCAATAAACTACTGTCTCAGATACAGAAGGCAGTCTCATTCCAATAAGTGACCGTCTCAGAATACAGCTTTACTTCAACCAGCGACCGTCTCAGTCTACACTCTCACTCTAATAGGCAACCGTCGCCACTCTAACCTACAACCGTCTCTGTCTAGTCTCACTCTACTAAGCAGTCGTCTCAGTCTGCAATCTCACTCTAATTGACTACCACCTTGTGGTCTCACGCTGATATGCAGCCGTCTCAGCTTGTGGTCTCACGCTGATATGCAGCCGTCTCAGCTTGTGGTCTCACGCTGATATGCGGTCGTCTCAGGTTGTGGTCTCCCTCTAATATGCAGCCGTCTCAGCTTGTGGTCTCCCTCTTATATGCGGCCGTCTCAGCTTGTGGTCTCCCTCTAATATGCGGCCGTCTCAGCTTGTGATCTCCCTCAAATATGCGTCCGTCTCAGCTTGTGGTCTCCCTCAAATATGCAGCTGTCTCAGCTTGTGGTCTCCCTCTAATATGCGGCCGTCTCAGCTTGTTGTCTCCCTTTAATATGCGGCCGTCTCAGCTTGTGGTCTCCCTCTAATATGCGGCCGTCTCAGCTTGTGGTCTCCCTCAAACAGACGACCGTCCTATTACTTATTCATTCAGCACACGATCCAGCTCAATTCCGTTCGCTTAAGTGTGAAATCAAACGTACGGACGCGTAGAAACATCTTTAGAATAACGACGAAAAAGGTGAGATTACCATTTCATGATCAATTCTGTATGGGAAGCGATCGTACACATAGTTATAAATTTCTTACACGTGAACAATAGACGTGGTATAAAAAAATATCTTGGTCTCCACACTGGCATTTGCTACTCGATCCCTTTGAGTGAGCATGGCTCATGACTCGACTTACTTACGGTCGTCACGTTCGGGATCGGATGACTTCATAGACTAACTCACGGTCGTCCCGTTCGGATTGGATGATTTCATTGACCAACTCACGGTCGTCACGATCGAAATTGGATGACTTCATTGACTAACTCACGGTCGTCCCGTTCGGATTGGATGATTTCATTGACTAACTCACGGTCGTCACGATCGGAATTGGATGACTTCATTGACTAACTCATGGTCGTCCCGTTCTGAATTGGACGACTTCAAATTCGTCACTAATGCTAGACAAATTTTGAACAGAATTAATTCAGTCGACAGAGTAAACGACAATAAAATTATTTATGTTTCGTTGATACAATTTCTTTGACTACACCGAGAAAAAGTTCATAGCTTTTTCACTCATATGCTTTGCTTGCGTGTAACAAATGTTAGTCATGTCTAAAGTAAGTCATGTATAGACATACAGCCGTTACCCTCTAATGAGGAGGGCTGCTAAGTTAGGCCGACACAAAGGGGAAGGCGCCCAAGCTCCCGCCACAAGACCTTTTAGGCTCGAACTCGCGACATACACTCGCTAACCACTCGGCTACGGCGTTCTCAATTAAGCCATAAGAAAGTACTACACTGCCGTTTGATAACATAGGCCGCTTGAAGTGCAATATTAAGTGGAAATACTCTTCGTTCATTAGTAGGTGAGTCGCCATGTTTGATACTTGAAATTATGTAGTTGTAATGTAGAGGCCATGAATCAAATAATGTCACATGTCAAAGCTTAAACCCATTTGATATGCACTTTGAGATACGATAATAGAAAAGCGATAAATGACATTCGTTTAGGTTCATAATTAATGACACCATTAAAATATGCGTAGTAACCTCATCAAAACCACTTACGGACTTGTTAAATCCAAGTTCATTCTGGTCTCCGAACCCGAACATCTCTGTCGCAAACAGACGTCAGTGTCATCCTAGGTGTCGTGGAGCGTGTGTCTGCATCTCGCTCAGAAGCCCAGCAGCAAGGGTAGAGGAAGGGGAGGAGAGCAAGGAGCGAACTAGGCCAAGACTAACTCCGAGGTTATGGGCGAAGAAAGGAACCGCGGCAGATGGGGCCCAGTTACGGTTTATGGGGTTGGAGTAGGAGGTGGAAGAGGAGGAGGGGATATGTACTCTGAGGAGAAAAACCCTTTTTTTCCTCATAGTACGTATCTGCTCATCTGCCACCTCATTTTCTAACCCCAGTATCCGTATTTGGGCCTTATCTACTTCGGTTCCCTCTTTCGCCTATAACCTCGGAGTTAGTATTGGCTTCCTCCTCAAGGAGATCATAGTATGGAACCCGTTAGAGGGGTAGGAATGAGAAATGGTAACAAGGGTGAAGGACTGTGATGGGGACCACAGGCATGGTTGGTGACCCTGTGTGAAGGGGAAGATCAGAGAGATGGAAGGGAGTTGGTTGCCCCTCTTGTTCCCAGGCATCTACGATGGGAAGAACAGCAGATAGGGTCAGAGATTGCACAGAGAGACCTAGGGCCAGGGAATAATACTGCTGAAGGATAAGTTGGTGGGTGGATGAAGTGGAAAGGACCTTAAGGCTTGGGTGCAATAGCTCTCAGGGTTGGGGCTTAAGCAAAAGGAAAACTATCCCACAATGACATGGGGAGAATAAACTGGATGTCTCAGCCTTAACTGAAACGTAGTTGAGAGAGGAGGCCACCTTGGAGACAAGACGTAAAACTGATTATGATGGGGTGGAGTAGGAATGGAAGAAAAAAACGAGGAGTGGGGTGGGCCTACTGAATGAAGGAGGGGTGAGACGTAGAGGCACTAAACCTAGGAGGTACACCAGAGGCAGAAAAAGTGGCAGCCTTCAAATTAGAGAGGACTGTTGAGGGGAAATGGAAGACGATGGTGCTAATAGGTGTGTATATGACTGTTGAAGGTCAAATGCAGACTCACAGGGAAAACCAGGGTACATTTAAAGCTATGAAGGAGGTGATGAACAAATTCCACAGGGAATAAACGATCGTAATGAGGGATTTTAATTGCCACATTAGCTTTTTGGGGAAGAGATAAACAGAAACAGTAGTAGACTGCTGTGGGCTTATGGAAGAAACGCACTTGAAAAAACCTAATCTAACAAACGCAAAAAAAAGAGTAGCATAAGAGTAACATAAACCTTTGGTCTGAACTTGGGTTTAGACCACAATGCACTGTTTACTAAGATATGGAGGGGCGAAGGGAGAATGGGCTTACAGAGGAGCACTACATAATGCTGTATGGAAGCTGAGGTGAGCTAACTTGGGTCTCTTCAGCGCTGGAATGAAAGAGGAACCCTGAGTCTGGAACAAAAGGAGGAGGTCAGCTCCATTACCAAAAAGATTGTACGGAAAATTGTACCTGGGAGTAACGAAAGAATTTGAAGACAAAAACCAAGGGGAAGAAAGAGCAAGACTTGGTGGACTCCGTAACTCGAGGCAGCGATCGAGGAAAATAAGAGACAGAACAGGAGATGGAGGAAATCCCGGCCTGTGAGAGAGATGAGGGGAGAGACGGAAGAGGGACAGGGCAAATCGAGGAGGTTACGAGAAGATGGAACCAAATGGTGAGCGATGCTTTCATAGACAGAGAGAAAGAAAAAAGTGTCCCTGCTGGTTGAGAAAGGGGAAGAGAGGCAAATGGAATAGTATGGATTTCTCAATTAAGAGAGCAGGAACCTGGCGGAGCCTTCAAACGTGGGAATGTTCATTAAAGAGGAAGTACTTAGTGCAGGAGGGAGATCAGATCAAGACTAAGGAGGAATACTTTTGAGGGGAAATGAGCGTAATAGGGACAAGTGGAGAGATTCTTGAGAATTGCGGAAGAGGGAGATGAAAGTTTCACCCTTTTCGATGAAGCAATATTCCTGTATGCACCGGTGTTCATATGTGACCCAATTGAACGCACACTGGAGTGCAGGCATGTCGAAGTTGACGATCTTCATACCCCTGTGAAGGAGCCCGCAGGAACTCGAGCCGGACCCCCGGAGGGAAGAGGCCCCTAATCTAACCTAATCTAATCTTTAGAATTGCCGGCCTCCTCGTCTCAGAAAGATTAGAATTGGAGACTTTCTTGTAGAACTTATCATTAATCTTTCGAAAATTCAGGCTAGAAGAGAAGAGAAATAAAAACAATAGTGAAACAATCAGAATTGGTGAACTTTGCGCTGTACGAGGTAGCAAACAGAGGCTCTAATCTAAATAGCCAAATGAGTCCCTGTAGCCCTATATAGCAGTGCAGTTGCCACATGAGTCCCTGTAGCCCTGTACAGCAGTGCAGCTGCCACATGAGTCCCTGTAGCCCTATACAGCAGAACAGTTTCCACATGCGTCTCTGTAGCCCTATACAGCAGTGCAGTTGCCACATGAGTCTCTGTAGCCCTATACAGCAGAGCAGTTGCCACATGAGTCCCTGTAGCCCTATACAGCAGTGCAGTTGACACGTAAGTCCCTGTAGCCCTATACAGCAGTGCAGTTGACACGTAAGTCCCTGTAGTGCCATACAGCAGTGCAGTTGACACATGAGTCCCTGTAACCCTATACAGCAGTGCAGTGGCCACATGAGTCCCTGTAGCCCTATACAGCAGTGCAGTTGACACATGAGTCCCTGTGGCCCTATACAGCAGTGCAGCTGACACATGAGTCCCAGTAGTGCCATACTGCAGTGCAGTTGCCTCAACCGTGCCAGTTGACATATAAGCAGAGCAATCGCCACATTTGTCACACTAGATCAGAGCAGCTATGTAACTGCCACACGTGTCACAATAGCTTTGAACTGCGGTACATTGCAACCACATGCGTCATATAACTCTAAATAGTAGTGTAATCGGCACGCGTGTCGCGTAGCGCTATACACCAGTGCAGTTGCTACATTCGTCTTAATTTTCATAAAAAAAAGCAACAAAATAGCCACATGTGTCACTTCAGCTCTAAACACCGGTATAATGGCCACATTTGTGACAATACCTCAGTGTAGTTGTGCATTGCCACTTGTTTCACAATAGCTCTGAATAGCTGTTCATAAACCCCATTCATCTCAGCAGCTCTGAACAGCTGTGAAGAAGCCACGTTCATCACACTAGCGCTGAACAGCTATGTAAGTACCATATTCATCTCAATAGTTCTTAACAGCTGTACAATAGCCACATGCATCCCAATAGCCGTGAACAGCTGTGCAACGACCGTAAACAGCTGTGCAATTTAGTATGCCTGTGTCAGGGTTGGACTCATTCTCGAATGAATCTGAAGGACATTTAGTGGCGTGTAAATCTCAATGCGTCACCGGAATGGACTTTGCTAAGCTGTTTTAAGAGGATCCTTTTCGTGGGATTTTCTTGCGCTAGCACCACCCGTCTTGGGGGTAAATACCTAAGAGAGCTTACACTAGGAGGTGAGGGGAGAGAGCAAAGGTTGGCGAAAGAGTGGTGAGAGGGCTATGGTGGTAGCAGGGCTTACAAGTGTTTACAGCGTTAGAAGATAACAGGCCTTTTGGTCTAAAGTTGGTTGTCTTCTAAGTGTAAGGAGATCCTTGAAACAACAAAACCAATGCCTGAAGAGAAAGTCACAGATCCACGATGTTGATTTGAGATTGTCTCATATTTTTCGTCGTAAAACCATTGCTTATCGGTGACGTTGCTGTTCACTGTTTTGCTACGAACAGGTATCCATGCCAGCACTATTCTATTCGTGCTAGTGCCAACGCCGGCCGTCATTGCCCTCGTGCTAGTGCTATTGACGAATACAATTTTATCCCTACTGGTGCCAATGCTAATCGCCAATTTGAAACTTTCGAACTGGCACTAATGCCGGGCACTGTTTATGAAACCTGCTACACAATTAGTTAAATATCCGCGATTGTGGTTGAATTTATCGAGCCATGACTTGAACGTCTTCATTGTATCGTTGTTTTTAAAATCCACTCCTCGACAATATATGGATTGAATAAGAAAGTTTGTCTGCCAGGAATGCTTGTGGCTGAAGTTGCCATTCAACATGTTTTTTATTTCTAGAAAAATCTGTAAATTCATCAGTGATCAAACTTTCCATCAATTTGCCAATGATTAAAGTGACTAATTGGTCGATCATTATCAACAGATTTTTTGTCGCTCATTTTATATTTAGGGTTTTGTAAGCCTCTTCCCATTGAGAGAACAAGAGCCGCTTGTGAGAGATTCGGTGAAATTTTTGAGAGAGATTTGACGACTTATTTCTTAGTCTCCTTCAGGATTCTGAATGGACTTAGTAAGGACCTGTAGATCGTGTGACTTTCAATTATTATTTGTGTTAATTGAACTTTGCAGAGGAAAAATTTACGGTACTGAGGGCTTAAATTTTATTTTCACTTTGATATCTCAAGGCTTGGGAATGTTCAGATCCTCTCTTTATAATACCGAAAAAAAATAATGGTTTGTTGGAGACTCCTTCCAGTGTCATCTGTTCCTAGCTCTCCACGCTCGTTTTCAAAGGGTTCTATTGCAGATCTTGTTTTTTTGCTCGAAAGATAGCTGAAAAATAGTTCCGGATTAGCGTTGGCGTCGCTGCAAATTAAATTTCCATAATGATATTTTTTTTTGCTTTTCAGGACCTTCTTTACAACTCGCTAGCCATGAGGGTGTTTTTTATGAGACGAGTGCTTTGTTTTCTTTGGCCACTGAAGATGTTATGGACTGCGTGGACTGCTTATGGACTGCATTGAAGTTAACTAACCTAATGGTAGGGATTCTATCACAGTTTATTGACGATTTCATCTCGAGCTCTATCATGAAACGGATTCAGTTATGGTCGCTAGTTCCGAGAGGTTCGCTCGCTTCAACGTTCGTGTCACTTGCACAAAACAGAAGATCACGGCTATTGGTGCCTCTTGTAGGTGTCTTCACCATTTGGGTCAAGAACATATCGTCAGCAAAACAGTGATGTGAGAGGCATAGCTGTGAAAGGGAGGGGAGAGAGCTATGATTATGGAAAAGTGATGAGAGATCTAGTGTCGGGGAAAGAGTGGCAAGAAGGCAATGGTCGGTGAAAGTGTGAGGAAAGAGCTATGGTCGGGGAAAGAGCGGCAAGAAGGCAATGGTCGGTGAAAGAGTGAGGAGAGAGCTATGGTCGGGGAAAGAGTGAGGAGAGAGCTATGGTCAGGAAAAGAGTGAGGAGAGAGCTATGGTCGGGGAAAGAGTGAGGAGAGTGCTATGGTCGGGGAAAGAGTGAGGAGGTAGCTATGGTCGGTGAAAGAGTGAGGAGAGAGCTATGGTCGGGGAAAGAGTGAGGAGAGAGCTATGGTCGGGGAAAGAGTGATGAGAGAGCTATAGTCGGTGAAAGAGTGAGGAGAGAGCTATGGTCGGGGAAAGAGTGAGGAGAGAGCTATGGTTGGGGAAAGAGTGAGGAGAGAGCTATGGTCGGGGAAAGAGTGAGGAGAGAGCTATGGTCGGGGAAAGAGTGAGGAAAGAGCTATGGTCGGAGAAAGGGTGAGGAGAGAGCTATGGTCGGGGAAAGAGTGAGGAGAGAGCTATGAACGGGGAAAGAGTGAAGAGAGAGCTATGGTCGGGGATAGAGCGGGGAGAGAGCTATGGATATCCTAATGATGTGAGAGAGCTATGCTTGCGGAAGAATGTCGTGATAGCTATGCTCGTGAAAAAGTTGAGAGAGAGCTATATGATCAAGGAATCAGTGGTAATAAATCTATGGTTTGAAAATGTGTTTGGAGAGCTGTGGTTGTGAGAGAGTGATGAGAGAGCTATGGTTGTAGAAGGATGAGAGAACAATTATCGGTGGATGAGTGGTGAGAGCTTTGGTTGTCGAGGAGTGATTAGATAGCTATGGTTGTCAAGGAGAGGTTAGATAGCTATGGTTGCCAAGGAGCGGTTAGATAGCTATAGTTGTCAAGGAGGGGTTAGATAGCCATGATTGTCAAGGAGTGGTTAGATAGCTATGGTTGTCAAGGAGCGGTTAGGTACCTACGGCTGTCAAGGAGTGGTTATATAGCTATTGTTTTCAGAGAGCGGTTGGATAGCTATGGTTGTCAAAGAGTGGTTAGATAGCTATGGTTGTCAAGGAGTGGTTAGATAGCTATGGGTGTTATGGAATGGTTAGATAGCTATGGTTGTCAAGGAGTGGATAGATAGCTATGGTTGTCATGGAGTGGTTAGATAGCCATGGTTGTAAAGGAGTGGTTAAATAGCTATGGTTGTCATGGAGTAGTTAGATAGCTATGGTTGTCAAGGAGTGGTTAGATAGCTATGGTTGTCAAGGAGTGGTTAGATAGTTATGGTTGTCAAGGAGTGGTTAGATAGCTTTGGTTGTCACGGAGTGGTTAGATAGCTATAACTGTGAAGGATTGGTTAGATAGCTAAGGTTGTCAAGGAGTGGTTAGATAGCTATGGATGGTGAGAAGTGGTTAGATAACTATGGTTGTCATGGAGTATTTAGATAGCTAAGGTTGTCAAAAACTGGTTAGACAGCTATGGCTGTCAAGGAGGGGTTAGATAGCTATGGTTGTCAAAGAGTGGTTAGATAGCTATGGTTGTCAAGGAACGGTTGGGTACATATGGCTGTTAAAGAGTGGTTATATAGCTATGGTTGTCAGAAAGCGGTTAGATAGCTATGGTTGTCAAAGAGTGGTTAGATAGCTATGGTTGTCAAGGAGTGGCTAGATAGCTATGGTTGTTAAGGAGTGGTTAGATAGCTACGGTTGTTACGGAGTGGTTAGATAGTTATAACTGTCAATGATTGGTTAGATAGCTATGGTTGTCAAGGAGGGGTTAGATAGCTATGGTTGGTGAGGAGTGGTTAGATAACTATGGTTGTCATGGAGTAGTTAGATAGCTATGGTTGTCAAGAACTGGTTAGATAGCTATGTCTGTCAAGGAGTGGTTAGATAGCTATGGCTGTCAATGAGTGGTTAGATAGCTATGGCTGTCAAGGAGTGGTTAGATAGCTATGGTTGTCAAGGAGCGGTTATATACCTATGGCTGTCTAGGAGTGGTTATATAGCTATGGTTGTCAGAGAACGGTTAGATAGCTATGGTTGCCAAGGAGTGGTTAGATAGATATGGTTGTCAAGGAGTGGTTAGATAACTATGATTGTCAAGGAGTGATTAGATAGCTATGGTTGTCATGGAGTGGTTTGATAGCTATGGCTGTCAAGGAGTGGTTAGATAGCTATGACTGTCAATGAGTGGTTAGATAGCTATGGTTGTCAAGGAGTAGTTAGATAGCTATGGTTGTCAAGGAGTAGTTAGATAGCTATGGTTGTCAAGGAGTGGTTAAATAGCTATGTCTGTCAAGGAGTGGTTAGATAGCTATGGTTGTTAAGGACTGGTTAGATAGCTATGGTTGTCAAGGAGTGGTAAGATAGCTATGGTTGTCAAAGACTGGTTAGATAGCTGTGAATGTCAATGAGTGATTAGATAGCTTGGTTGTCAAGGAGTGGTTAGATAGCTATGATTGGTAAGGAATGGTTAGATAGCTATGGTTGTCAAAGAGTGGTTAGATAGCTATGGTTGTTAAGGACTGGTTAGATAGCTTTGGTTGTCAGGGAGTGGTTCGATAGCTATGGTTGTCAGAGAGCGATTAGATAGCAATGGTTGTCAAGGAGTGGATAGATAGCTATGGTTGTCAAAGAGTGGTTAGATAGCTATGGTTATCAAGGAGTGGTTAGATAGCTATAGCTGTGAAGTTGAGGTGAGAGTCATGGTTGTCAAGAAGTGGATAGATAGCTATGGTTGTCAAGGAGTGGTTATATAGCTATTGTTGTCATGGAGTGGATAGATAGCTATGGTTGTCAAGGAGTGGATAGATAGCTATGGTTGTCAAGGAGTGGTTGGATAGCTATAGCTGTGAAGTTGAGGTGAGAGTCATGGTTGTCAAGGAGTGGTAAGATAGCTATGGTTGTCAAGGAGTGGTTAGATAGCTATGGATGGTGAGGAGTGGTTATATAGCTATGGTTGTCAGAGAGCGGTTAGATAGCTATGGTTGTCAAAGAGTGGTTAGATAGCTATGGTTGTCAAGGAGTGGCTAGATAGCTATGGTTGTCAAGGAGTGGTTAGATAGCTGCGGTTGTCACGGAGTGGTTAGATAGCTATAACTGTCAATGATTGGTTAGATAGCTATGGTTGTCAAGGAGGAGTTAGATAGCTATGGTTGGTGAGGAGTGGTTAGATAACTATGGTTGTCATGGAGTAGTTAGATAGCTATGATTGTCAAGAACTGGTTAGATAGCTATGGCTGTCAAGGAGTGGTTAGATAGCTATGGCTGTCAAGGAGTGGTTAAATAGCTATGGTTGTCAAGGAGTGGTTAGGTAGCTATGGTTGTCAAGGAGCGGTTATATACCTATGGCTGTCTAGGAGTGGTTATATAGCTATGGTTATCAGAGAACGGTTAGATAGCTATGGTTGTCAAGGAGTGGTTAGATAGATATGGTTGTCAAGGAGTGGTTAGATAGCTATGACTGTCAATGAGTGGTTAGATAGCTATGGTTGTCAAGGAGTAGTTAGATAGCTATGGTTGTCAAGGAGTAGTTAGATAGCTCTGGTTGTCAAGGAGTGGTTATATAGCTATGTCTGTCAAGGAGTGGTTAGATAGCTATGGTTGTTAAGGACTGGTTAGCTAGCTATGGTTGTCAAGGAGTGGTAAGATAGCTATGGTTGTCAAAGACTGGTTAGATAGCTATGAATGTCAATGAGTGATTAGATAGCTTGGTTGTCAAGGAGTGGTTGGATAGCTATGATTGTTAAGGAATGGTTTGATAGCTATGGTTGTCAAAGAGTGGTTAGATAGCTATGGTTGTTAAGGACTGGTTATATAGCTATGGTTGTCAGGGAGTGGTTAGATAGCTATGGTTGTCAGAGAGCGGTTAGATAGCAATGGTTGTCAAGGAGTGGATAGATAGCTATGGTT
Organism: Gammarus roeselii; assembly: GCA_016164225.1. NCBI lineage: Eukaryota > Metazoa > Arthropoda > Malacostraca > Amphipoda > Gammaridae > Gammarus > Gammarus roeselii. The sequence goes on from SDVV010006636.1 coordinate 14,845, forward strand.
GTCAAAGAGTGGTTAGATAGCTAGGGTTGTCAAGGAGTGGTTAGATAGCTATAGCTGTGAAGTTGAGGTGAGAGTCATGGTTGTCAAGAAGTGGATAGATAACTATGGTTGTCAAGGAGTGGTTATATAGCTATTGTTGTCATGGAGTGGATAGATAGCTATGGTTGTCAAGGAGTGGATAGATAGCTATGGTTGTCAAGGAGTGGTTAGATAGCTATAGCTGTGAAGTTGAGGTGAGAGTCATGGTTGTCAAGGAGTGGTAAGGTAGCTATGGTTGTCAAGGAGCAGTTAGATAGCTAAGGTTGTCAAGGATTGGTTAGATAGCTATGGTTGTCAAGGAGTGATAAGATAGCTATGGTTGTCAATAAGTGCTTAGATAGCTATGGTTGTCAAGGAGCGGTAAGATAGCTATGGTTGTCAAGGAGTGGTTATAATAGCTATGGTTGTCAAGGAGCGGTAAGATAGCTATGGTTGTCAAGGAGTGATTAGATAGCTATGGTTGTCAGAGAGTGGTTAGATAGCTATGGTTGTCAATAAGTGCTTAGATAGCTATGGTTGTCAAGGAGCGGTAAGATAGCTATGGTTGTCAAGGAGTGGTTATAATAGCTATGGCTGTGAAATAGTGGTGAGAGCTATGGTTGGTGAAAAGTGGTCAGACAGCTCTTGTTGTTGAAAGGGGCGGCGGGATCATGAATGGCTGTGAAATAGTGGTGAGAGCTATGGTTGGTGACAAGTGGTCAGACAGCTCTTGTTGTTGAAAGGGGCGGCGGGATCATGAACTGCGCAAGTGGCAAAGTTGTAAATGATGCTCGCTTATTAACGCTGTGAATTTGGCCCGTCATGTAACCGTGGAGATAACGTCCGTCATATTAATTGTGGTGAGTCAAGCCCGTCGTACTAATGTGGTGAATGAAGCCCGCATATTAATGTGATAAGTTAAGCCCGTCATATTAATGTGGTGATCTAGGCCCGTCATACTAATGTGGTGAATTAAGCTTGTCATATAATGTGGTGATCTAGGCACGTCAGATTAATTTGGCAAATGTGACCTGTCTTCTTAAGACGATACATTAAACTGGTCATATTGAGTTCATAATTATTATTACTCGATGCAAGATTATTAGGCAATTACAAAGCTACATAACAAATACCCAACCTGTCCAGTTTTATCGATGGTAAATGCACAAAGTTGCATTCTAACGACGTTATCCTTAGACTGTAAAAAATTACTGATCTCCATAGGACTACCTTGATATAACATACTCATTCAGAACTACCATGTAAGCAATTACTTGACTCATTAGAATCATAAAGCTATAACGTAATCGTTTACAACTACGATGTTAACAATTACTTGAATCATTAGAACTATAAAGCTATAACATAATCGTTTAGAACTACGATGTAAACAATCACTTGACCCACCATTAGAACTATAAAGCTATAGCATAATCGTTTAGAACTACGATGTAAACAATCACTTGACCCATTAGAAATATAAAGCTATAACATAATCGTTTAGAACTACGATGTAAGCAATCACTTGACCCATTAGAACTATAAAGCTATAGCATAATCGTTTAGAACTACGATTTAAACAATCACTTGACCCATTAGAACTATAAAGCTATAGCATAATCGTTTAGAACTACGATGTAAACAATCACTTGACCCATTAGAACTATAAAGCTATAGCATAATCGTTTAGAACTACGATGTAAACAATCACTTGACCCATTAGAACTATAAAGCTATAGCATAATCGTTTAGAACTACGATGTAAACAATCACTTGACCCATTAGAACTATAAAGCTATAGCATAATCGTTTAGAACTACGATGTAAACAATCACTTGACCCATTAGAACTATAAAGCTATAGCATAATCGTTTAGAACTACGATGTAAACAATCACTTGACCCATTAGAACTATAAAGCTATAGCATAATCGTTTAGAACTACGATGTAAACAATCACTTGACCCATTAGAACTATAAAGCTATAGCATAATCGTTTAGAACTACGATGTAAACAATCACTTGACCCATTAGAACTATAAAGCTATAGCATAATCGTTTAGAACTACGATGTAAACAATCACTCAGATATAAAGCACTTACTCCGTACTACCGATCTAGAAGTAGAGAAGAAATGTTTACTTGTCTCGAGTTGCACTGCAACAATGATAGCGAATAAATATGCTAGACGTGGTTACCTCTGATGGGGATTATAAATAGTGACTAGAATTGTAACTGATATCCATAATATTATTATCCTCGGCCCGATGAAATTCAAATATCTTGAAATGGGAATACTTTTCATGGTTATTACAACTAAATAGTAATTAGGTCTAATAATCACCACTGAAGACTAGGAGGGATATTGGCCCCTCATTAGGTTTGGGTACTGTTTCTATGGAATAATCCCTACTGAAGACTAGTACGGGATATCAGTCCTTGATTAGCCTTGGTACTGTTTCTATGAAATAATACCTACTGAAGACTAGTACGGGAGATCAGTCCTTGATTAGCTTTGGTACTGTTTCTACAGAATAATCCCTACTGAAGACTAGAACTGGATATCAGTCCTTGCTTAGCTTTGGTATTGTTTCTGCAGAATAATACCTACTGAAGACAAATACGGGATATCAGTCCTTGATTAGCCTTGGTACTGTTTCTGTGGAATAATCCCTACCGATGACTAGTACGGGATATCAGTCCTTGATTAGCTTTGGTACTGTTTCTATGGAATAATCCCTACTGAAGACTAGTACGGGATATCAGTCCTTGATTAGCTTCGGTACTGTTTCTATGGAATAATCCCAACTGAAGATTAGTACGGGATATCAGTCCTTGATTAGCTTTGGTACTGTTTCAATGGAATAATCCCTACTGAAGACTAGTACGGGATATCAGTCCTTGACTAGCTTTGGTACTGTTTCTGTGGAATAATCCCTACTGAAGACTAGTACGGGATATCAGTCCTTGATTAGCTTTGGAACTGTTTCTACAGAATAATCCCTACTGAAGACTAGTACGGGATATCAGTCCTTGCTTAGCTTTGGTATTGTTTCTATAGAATAATACCTACTGTAGACTAGTACGGGATATCAGTCCTTGATTAGCTTTGGTACTGTTTCTATGGAATAATCCCTACTGAAGACTAGTACGGGATATCAGTCCTTGATTAGCCTTGGTACTGTTGCTATTGAATAATCCCTACTGAAGAGTAGTACGGGATATCAGTCCTTGATTAGCTTTGGTACTGTTTCTATGGAATAATCCCTACTGAAAACTAGTACGGGATATCAGTCCTTGATTAGCTTCGGTACTGTTTCTATGGAATAATCCCAACTGAAGACTAGTACGGGATATCAGTCCTTGCTTAGCTTTGGTATTGTTTCTATAGAATAATACCTACTGTAGACTAGTACGGGATATCAGTCCTTGA
>SDVV010006637.1:0-18294 GCA_016164225.1 Gammarus roeselii
TGGTGAAAAGGGTGATGAATGCGGAGGCGAGTGGTCGCAGGCCTAGAGGTAGACCGAAGTTGGGATGGATGGATGGTCTGAAGCAGGCGGTGGGAAGAAGAGACATGAATGTGGAGGTGGCGAGAGAGCGGGCAATGAACAGGCGAGAGTGGAGAATGGTTGTGAATGGTTGATTTTGACGCTGCTCTGATGGGCTTTCCCGCCCTTGGCATCCCGCTGTCGGGATGGTCGTGGGTGGGGGGGGCCCGGCCATTATGACGCGGCGGGGGTAAACCAGTGAAAACTGTCGGGCCCTGCTGCTGACGACGGTTCCTCGGTACATTCGGGACCCAGAGTGTAAGTTGAGGGGCTACCGGCCGGACCCTTTAGCACAGAAGGGCTAAGTTGTGTGAGTGTGAGGGTGTGAGGTGCGCCTTGCCGTCGGCCACCCCCCTTTCTGGGGGATGCGGCCTAGTGTCTGTATCTGTATACGTTTAGACTATGTGGGGACTGAAACTTTGTGCCTACGGACCTTTCAGAGAGTGCCTTGGTAATTTTTTTAATGCTTATGTTTCTTTGATGATCATTATATGCAGTATAGTCGATGCCATGATGCAGCGCTGGCTGCTAGTTTGACGTTCGGTGCCAGAAGAACATTGACTCCAGTGCACTAGAAAACCTTGACACTTTAATCTATATACAGTATGAATACTGTTACCATTTCTGTATGTTCTGTATGGTAAAGCCTTGGTCAAATAGATCGCTTGATTTTTTCTGTGCCTCGTACTTGACTGTTTATTTTAATTTGTTTCAGATCAAATGTTTTTTTTAGAGCGTGGCGCTTTCTATGATGAAACGTCAGCAAGCCTCATGAAAACTTGAAAGTGATGTTCTACCTGTCTGCAGAATTAATCTTGTGAATTTGCTCCTGTTTAGTTACTTCTCAGTTACAAATATTTCCTATTTGATAGTTGTACCAGGAGGAAAATTTCGCGGTTATTGCCGTAGATCGTAAAATAGTATTTTTTCTTGATAAGCCAAGATCATTGCTGAATACTCATAAATTATTACATAACATACGTAACAAGCATCCGCTACATGGCGATCATGAGCGTGTATAACGCATACTTCTACGTAAAATGCTCTTCATGTTCTCTGTGTATTTCTCTTATCCCAGGAGCTAACTGCGGAGAATAATTCTTTGGAGTGCAAAGTGACGCGGCTCAAAGACGAGCTCAGCATCACACCACAACTCGTGAGTCACTCGCCGGTATTGCGTGGCTACCTACGCGCTATGCTGTGCTGGCTATGGATGCTTGCGTGATGGGTAGTATGGTCGAGCACTTTCCATGAGTGTCTTCGTGTTTTTTTCAGATGGATGTTTGTGTGTAGGGGGTTTGACTTCGCACTTTGAATGGGTACCTTCGTGCTGTTTTGTGCTGGATTTAGATGCTTTGTTGTGAATGGGCATAGTCTAGCACTTTCCTTAGATATCTACAACCTTTTTTTTGTGCTGGTGGATATTGATGTTGGTGTACTGGGGAGTATGATCTACCACTTAGCATGGGTACCTCTGTGATGTGTCTAGGTGGATACCATGTTTGCTTGTTGAGGAGTATGTTCTATCACTTTATCTGCGTTTTGTGTTGGATATTGCTATCTATTTTGGGTTGAATCTCTTGTTTGTTATGGTTGACGTTCTATGCCATAAGAACAATAACCCAGAGCTCTAGAGAACCTCGTCACTCTGATATTGTGATGGTTGATGCTGGTGCTAGGAGGTTAAATGCAGTGTTCAGTCTACTAGGTTCACCAGACACTGCCGGATTCAAATGATGCACACGATTTGCGATTAACTCTCCACTGTTGAAGTTGGACATCCACTTATTTGGATAAATCATCCATCACCAAGTTCATCCATCATCAAGTCGTGTGTTTATTGTTGGTTTCATTTATCGTTCGGGAAGATTCGTTTCATTGAATTCATTCACACTAATACCAATATTCGTCCATAGTTCCCGCTGTAGTTGACGGGCGGGCTGTTTTTGTTTAGCCCTGCATCTTATACAAGGAGGAAGCCAGCGATGTCTAATGCTGTTTATGCCGTGTCTGAGTCTATTGTCCGCCCAGGCTGTGCAGTCTCACATTATGTGTTAGATTACTTAGGGTCGGTGTCAATTTATTTATTGACAACATATCCAAGTCGAGAGAAGAGTGTTGTCCGCAGCAGTCTGTTCTTTCTGGGTAACAAGGGTCTACTGGTGGTTGGGCTCCCAGTAAAGTGCTGGAAAGTAGTTAAATTTCTGCATGGGTAATGCGAGTGCGTGATTTTGCTCTCCATGGAGTTTGTGATGGGTGGTAGTATGTTTATGTATCTTTTGTAGTTAGCTCAGTTGGGTGGGCTGTCACGAACGGGTCGCTATTGCTGGTGTACACTCTAGCGAACGTAGTAAAAGCAATTGGCAAAAACTAGTGGCGCATGAAAACTAGTTAGCTTCTATAAATGATCATTGTGTAAATAAATCATGGAAAATCATCCCATGTGCTAGGAATTTCAAATACTTGTGGAATAGTTTATTTAGACTTTTCGTTTGGATGCGTTTCCGTTGAAAGCATACCACCTGCGTGGAGAATTCGTTTATATAATTAAATACCTTTAATCTTTTGATCTCCTGATTCATCCATTATAATTTTATCATTGATAGTTACCGAATGTATTGAGTTATAACATCTCTGTTAGCTACGGGCTAACGTAAGTTCTGCAATCTCATCCAGGGTGGTGTAAGCGTCGTTGGTGGCAGCGGAGGTGGTCATTTGGACGCCGGCAACTCCAGTGTCGAGTTCGAAGACTGGCCTCAGGCGCCGAGCAACATCACTATTAGCAACACCGCCAATGTGGGTGATGCACTCACTACCACCACCACCATCACTGTTGCTACTGACACAAACTCTCGCCAGCAGAAGGTGTGGGGGCCTTCCGTTCCCGGAAGCCACTCCACTCCTGCCATCGTGGTGGACCTTGCTCCTGAAATGGTGATTGAGGAGGATCCGCGAGGAAGAGGTGATCATTATCCAAGACTTAGCGGAGTCCGTAGGGCTGGAAAAATATCCCAAAGGCGTGAAGGTGGCTCTGGGAGAATGCAGCTTAAGGGGTTGGTGCAAAGCTCGGAACACGGGGTCTTGGGCTCGGAAGATGATAAAGACATTTTGAATTGGTTTGGTAGCCGCAAAAGCCCTTGCGGCAGCTACACAAATCGGCAGTCTTTGCCTTTGGCGGATGATCACGTGGAACAGCTTCGGGAGCGGAATGAGGAACGGGAATGGTCCAGGTTTACTGGCTCTTCTGATGATGAACACTGTACAGATGAGTCAAGTTTTGGTGACTTCTCATCTCTGTTTGAAGGTGTTTTATCGAATGACACAGAGTCGCTTTTCGTGACTGACAAAACTTACGATCTCACCAGGTATTTAAAGAAATGCATAGACAAAAACAACACCTTCAGCGTGGCCTCTCCATTGCTATCTCAGAAAACAAAGAATGATACTTACGTGACCAAAAGCCTGCCTACCCAACCTGGGAAGCTGTTGATGCCCTCAAATGAACCCTTATTAGATCGCTGGAGAAACGGCCAAGAGTTACAAACCAGCGTTTGTAAAAAGAAGACCTACAAGCTTCGGAGACTTCGTCCTTCGAGATTAAAATTCGGTGACGATACGTCACACTACTCTGGTATTGGTATAATAGGTAGGGCGATAGCAGCTTTGAGAAAAAAGTCGTGCCCGGCAATGGATTTGTCGCCGGTCTGTGCGCCGGCGCAGGATCGTTCAACACGACCTCGGCAGCTGCAGTTCAGCTCGGGGAAGATGAGTGTTCGGGACGACAGGTCAAGGCAGAGTGATCCTACCCTAACCGTCTCAAGATCACCAAGGTATAAGCAAGGGTCTGGTAGAACAAGGCAGAACGGGATGTCAGTGGCCGTTTCAGGATCACAACAAAACCGGTCCAAGCGCGGGACGACCTTCGATCGTGGAGGGACAGCAGGAAGTACTTTCCTGCAGGAGGCTACCGGCTGCAGCATACACTCCGAGATACAAGCAGCCTCGGTGAGCAGGGTATTTTCCATTGCTTTGCTTTCGCAGCTACTTCAGTCTGTAGCTTATGTGTTGCTTGGTTATATTTGATGTGTTAGTGACTAAAAATTGCTCAAGTAACACCGATGCAAATTGGCGGTGCAATAATGATGTGGCTCAATTGCAACGCTCATTTTCATCTTTTTGTTGCCTTCCTCTCACAAAATGACCTGGTTTTGATGTCTTCTTTAGACTGTTGCCATCATCACTGCATTTGTCAGCGTTGTGACCACCAATTCCATCCCAACGCAGCGTAATTCGTGAACCATCTCTCTTTTATAGAACGTTAGTGGTGACGGTCTACCATTCTGTGAGCGGTCTTGCTCCAGGTCGCCCACCTCCTCCTCCTCCTACTCGAGCAGCCCATCAGCGTTTGAGCTGCTTCCATCACCATGTCAAGTGAGGCATGCTGCCACCAGCACGTGCCGTCAGGACTCAGCCACTCAGAGGGTTGCTGCTGCTCACAGTTTGGCGGAGGAGAACGAAGCGTTGCCGGTCAGTTGAACTGTGTGAAAGGGTATCTTCAGTTTGTTGAGTGTTGATAAGTAACGAGATTATTAAAGATACTCAAACACTGGATTCTTAAAATAGACAATCTCGGTTGGCTGAGGTCATTTTCTGGATGGTGAGAATGCGACACACGAAATCAAATCGAAAATATCTCAGAACTTATCAAGTCTCTCTTTTGTATGCATATTGCTGATATCATTGCTGATATCATTGCTGAATGTCAGTCCTGAAGCAAGTGTCGACGTATTCATTTTCCCGGTAGTCTATCTTCGACTACTGAAACTTCCTAGCGCGGTTGCGACTACGCTACTGTGCTAGCAACCCTGGGTTGCGCATGAAGCAATTTTCTAATGTCGTCTTGAAGCTAGACGAAAGCAAAGGCTTGCGAAACCTTGGATGAGGTTATTTATATTCAAAACTCGAGAAAAGAAATAACTTCAAGCACGAGACGTCAGAGTAACAACGAACTACGGAGTTAGCAATGATCGATCACAAAGAAAATTAAAATAACACTTCGTTTATTTTATTTTATCGTATTTCACGGGACGCTTCGTCATTGTTTTACCTTTGTGTGATGTAGATGATTGCCGTTTGCACAGTCATTAGTGACCGAAATAATTACGTTTATAAGGTTTTGTTTACTTTACGTTTGTAGATGTTTGAATAGATTGGTGTATGCCAAAGAAAACATTGGTTTTATCCACCTCCAAAGATGAGATTAACAAGACGGGAGGCGTCTTATTCGCTCGATTTGGTTGAAAGTGGCAACAGTGTGAAGGGTGCGCAGCGCCTGAAATTAGATTCGATGAAGCAAAGGAACGGGTTCGCGAGTTTAACGCAGACATGGAGCGCTTATATTTTTTATAATTTGCACTTCATGCTTACAATACTGAGCTGAGTTCCTCCAGAAACGTTCTGGCGGGGAACCACTACTGCAAAAAAAAAGAAAGAAGAAACTTCTACTAGCTGAATTTAAAATATGGTTTTGTACTACCTACGTCTTTGCTAATTTTGCTATTGATCTCTCCTTATAGTAGGAGGACCACTGCTCGCAGTACTATTTGATATTAATATTAAAGTGTCGCCCTGTTCAGTAATTGGTGTTACGATTGTCTTGTCGCACTCGAAGATGACAATGACATGCTGCTTCACTATTGCCAATTTGTCGTTCGGCGCTATTATGACAGACTTCATCACGTCGATAACTTGGTGACTAATCGAGTGCGTTTTTCATTGTGGTAGAATGAAACATTGACTCTGAACGGATGATTGGTCAGTTAAACTCGAATTGCTTAGTGAATTTTCGTTTTAGTATGATTGACGGAATGCTTCGTGACTGTAGAGCGTCGATAACAACATTACGAGCATGTAAGCCGTGATGCACTCGGGCACGGAGCACGAAAAAAATGTTCCTCTGTACAATGTTGGCTGTGTTTCTGCAGGCCCGGCTTCTGGCGCGGTGGGAGACCGGTGTTGGGCGGCTGCTGCAGAGGGTTGGTGTGGAGCAGCGGCACAGGGACAAGATTCTTCGCAGCATTGCTCGCTATCATGGTCAGCACTAACCTGAGCGATGGACGGTAGCGCATGTGTTAGCGGCTATCATGTCCACGGGTATTGACGTGAGGTTGAAGAAGCTACCCTTGCCGCTGTTTTTGTGCATTGATATAAACATAAACATTGAAACTAATACGTACCATTAAGATAACTACCCAGATCCGCCGTACTCATCAGCACCAGATTTGATCCATTAAGTTCTTCAATAGCGCGGTCGAAGATGGTGATGCTTCACACTAGGCCTAGTGTGTAGTTGGCTCTGCAGCTGCTAGTGCAATTTGATCGATCATAGTGGGCCGCGACGCTGCCTCTCTGATATATTTCTTTGCAGTCCCATTTTGGCTTTTACTTCCTGGATCTGATCTGTCGAGCAGAAGTCACCTATTGTGACGTCTCAGTTTTGATGAGTGACAAATTTTGGAATTCCAGCATCAATTGTTCTTCATCACAAGGTTTTGAGAACCGTTTCAATTTGACATCTTGTTCGCTAAGTATAGTCTTCAGCTTTTCATTGACCCTTACGTGAGTACCTAGGAATAATTATACAATTGAACTTTTTTTCGTGGGGCAAATAGGAAGAGTTTTGCTTGGTCAATATTTTTGTCATTATTCTCGTCATTATTCTCCAACTGCAATCTTATTACCTCATTTTTATTTCGCAACGGCAATCATTATTTAACAGTTGACTTGAACAGTATGACTAACAGTATGACCTACTGAGCATTTGGAATTGTATGCCCTGCTTTGTTGCTTTAATCTTTGTGAAGAACGCCAGTTGGCAATGCGTTCAGAATGCTTCATGTTACTATTGGTTTTCTGTCCGGCAGGTTCTGCAATTGTTCTCTTTCATGTTGACATAATGTTATTAAGATGCCACCGAGGCATTCGCTTTCCCAGGAGCCGGTTTCACCCTACTCATGCTTACCGAGTTCCCTCTGAAGCAATGTAGTGTAGAACTATTTCTCAGATACCTTCGAAAACCAAATCACTTTACTGCATTTGAATGTATTATGAAATTATTACATCTAATTTTACCTATTGATAAATTTCTCCATCCCAGAGGATCACTGCTCCTTACCTATTTTTAATGAAACACTACCTTGACTACTCATACAACTGAAGTGTCTTGAGCATGCATGGAGCCGAAGCAAACGCAGAAACAGCCGACTAGCAGTTTTCGGCAGCTAGACGTAGGAATTGTTGCTGGTTTGACGCTCGGTGCCAGGAGGTCATTGACTCCAACGTGCCAGATGAACCTGTCACTATAATTTTACCTAATGTATTTACGTATCATCGTTTTTGTATGACATCAAGGCTGAATCCAAGTTGTTCCCAGTTGGCTAATTGTATTGATTTCAATATTGAATGGGAAAATCTATAACTGACTGTCCAGCAGGTGCGTCTGTTTAGAAAGGCCACCTTGGTAAGTTAATCTTTTCGCATTTGTTGCAGGGAAAGTACTGGCCACTAAGAATGACTGCACTTTTAACACCGAAAGTTCCGAAGAATCGATCTCTCCAAGTGATCTCCATGAACAACAGGCCAGCACTGAGGGTGCCATAGAAGTGGAAGCAGCATTGGTTACTGTCGATTCGCAAGAGACAAGCTCCTCTCCTCGAAGTTCGGATCCCGCGCAGAATGAGATGAACAACTCGGGCACTTCAATGCCGAGAGACCTGCTATTCACTCCGCTGCACAGGGATGAGAATTTCGGCGATATTTTAGTGTACAGTAACCAGTCATCTCCGGGCACTCCCGTACAAAGCGACCTGATTTCCTTTGGTTCTCCTGTGCAGAGTGAGCAAAAGTCTTCCTATAATTTATTGCAGAGTGATGAGAAGTCTTTCTATGATCCAGCGCAGAGCGATCAGAAATCTACATATAATCCAGTGCAGATTTATCCGGCATCTGCAGGCTCTCTAGTTCAGAATGAAGAGAAAGTATGTTCAGACCCTGAAAACTTCTTTGAATATCACCAAAAGGCGGCTCGTTTTAAGGAGAGCTCTACTATTTCAATTGAAATCAAATCTGATGAACCTGAACCAAAATTACACCGCGGTTACGTATCCGCATCCTCCATGAGAGTGCTGAACTCTTCCAAAAACGAACGGCGCCTCAGTGCTTCCCTTCCTTCGAGTACCGATATCCCGATGTCAGGTGCAATCTGCGTTGATGAAGGTAACACCAAAGCCACAACTCTCAAGTGGAAGGCTCCTCCTCGGATTGGCTCAGGGATCTTGTGCCTAGTTAAGCTGTTTGAACATGGAAGTGCTGACACCGGTGGTAGAAACGAACAAATGACCGGAGAAAGTGCTGCTGACGTTGCGCATAATCACGACAAGAGAAGAAACGATAGCGATGATCTTTGTGTCGGTAGGTGTTCCGCTTCACCAGTATTTCAACGTACGGACCTGGGAAGTGCCACTAGTTCCAGTGTTGGAGGTAGCAGCATACGCCTGATGACGCGCGATGATTTTATTGGTAGTGGTGAGAGCGGCAGTGAGAGCAGCCCTGCAAGTAGCGGTGGAGGCACTAGTGATTGTCAGGACGTGTGCTGGGACCTTGCTTCTGCTGCACCGAAAGGACATGTCTTCAATCGGACGAGAAGCTTTGATCATCATTCTCCTCTGATTGTCAATGTCGATTTAATCAAAGACGATGAAAGAAGTTCGGAGGAAGAAAAACTCAGTTCATTTGTAATATATAATGATGCTACAGGAGATGTTGACAGTGATTCTGACACTGACCGGAAAACCTGGGAAATGGAGGAAGATCCAACTTGCTTTGACCCAAGTGCTGTCCACAATGTCAACCAGAATCCAAATTTGATCTCACCAGATAATCGTTACCACCCTAGCTCACGTTCGATTGGTGAGCGTATCATGACAGATACTGATGCAGATACTACGCCTTTGGATATGATTTTGACACCTGGTGCAAATGCCACCATTGTAACGCAAAGCACGGATACTCAATCTCAGGATATGCCGTTTACACCAAGTTATAGAGTCATCACTCAATCTCACGTTGTTTGGTCGGCATCTGGCGAACACATCACCGATAGCGACAGTCAAAAAAACTTGAATCTTTGTCATAAAACCAAAACAGAAGCTAACAACCTCACGAGCACTGAAGAGCCTGGCTCTGAAGCGTCGTCTTCTGTTTTGATACTTCAGAACGGCTTAGATTACGATGAAGGCCTCATGGAGAACGTTTCCTCCATCGGTCGGTCGGAGAATAGGCTTCAAGGCCACTTGAACTCCTCCACGAGCAGTACACCGTTCCCTGCTACTGCGGTGGGTAGTGTTGAGGTCGTCACCAGAAGCACCGGGTCTTTGAACAACGGTACAATAGTCACAGCAGGTGTGCAAGCGACGAATGGGAGTTACCTTCGCTCCGGTGATGAAAGCATACCAGTGACAGAACTGCCTGAGGTCGTCGAGTTGGTGGAAAAGGTATGCCGCATTGTTTTTAGACTTTAATTTGATTGTTGTCACAAGTTTTTAAAGTGTTTGCTGAATATAAGCGTTGTTCTTTCTCATGAATTATATTTCTTACTTATCGCATTGCCACACTTATCTTAGGGGTGTGAAGAGACTCCAGTAACTCTTGCGCTGACTGAGAGAAGCTCACGCCCTGCAACAAGATAGCCCCCTTATCCGTTTTCCCTCCTATGATACTGTCGTTATGTTGCTAGATAACTGAATTTGAATCAACTTACGATGTTTAGGCTGAACACGGGCAAAAAAACGCTTCTCTACTTGGGCGGTTGTGCGAATAGCTGAAATTTGGTTGGATGAATGGCGTGAACCAGGCTTAAGGGACGAGACACATCAGTGTATAGGTGCGAGAGAGCGTGCAATCGATAGACGTGAGGGAAGAATGGTGATGCCACCTTTTTTTTCCGAATCTGTCCTCTTGCGTTTTTTTGCAAGAAGTAGTGGAATTCTAAGAGTTGAAATTTTTCTTGAATATACACAGATGTAGTAGGTACCTCTGTTGTGGTATTGCTATATCAATTCTTGTTGGGGACTGAGATCACTTTGATACCCAAGCGAAATGCACGGATGTCACGTTTAACTTAATCGTGTTGGCCCGTCCTTCTCCGCCGTGCAGGTGGTGTCAGGAGAGGAGGGGCGGCCTGGGGAAACACAGCAGCAGTTACGGATGCTGTGCCTTGCACTGCTCTCTACTGTACTGCATCAGTTGAGGTGAGGGCTGTGCACTGCTGGCTACTGTACTGCACCAGTTGAAGTCAGTTGTGCGCCCACTGCTTGCTACCGTGCGTCACCAGTTGAGGCGTGAGCCGCACTGCTGGCAGCTGTGCTGCACCAGTCAAAGTGAGGGCTTCGCACTGCTGGCTACAGTGTTGCACCAGTTAAGGTTAAGGGGCAGCGCTCTGCTATCGTGCTGCACCGGCTTAGATGAGAGCCGTGCTCTGCTGGATACTGTGCTGCATCAGGTGAGGTAATATCTGTGCACTGCCTGTTACTGTGCTGCATCAGGTGAGTTAATATCTGTGCATTGCCTGTTACTGTGCTGCATCAGGTGAGGTAATATCTGTGCACTGCCTGTTACTGTGCTGCATCAGGTGAGGTAATATCTGTGCACTGCCTGTTACTGTGCTGCATCAGGTGAGGTAATATCTGTGCACGGCCTGTTACTGTGCTGCATCAGGTGAGGTAATATCTGTGCACTGCCTGTTACTGTGCTGCATCAGGTGAGGTAATATCTGTGCACTGCCTGTTACTGTGCTGCATCAGGTGAGGTAATATCTGTGCACTGCCTGTTACTGTGCTGCATCAGGTGAGGTAATATCTGTGCACGGCCTGTTACTGTGCTGCATCAGGTGAGGTAATATCTGTGCACTGCCTGTTACTGTGCTGCATCAGGTGAGGTAATACCTGTGCACTGCCTGTTACTGTGCTGCATCAGGTGAGGTAATATCTGTGCACTGCCTGTTATTGTGCTGCACCAGTTGAGGTGAGGACCGCGCACTGCTGACTATCGTTGCACCAGTTGAAGCAAGGGCTAAGCCTCGCGCTGCTGGCTTCTGTGCTGCACCAGTTGAGGTGAGGACCGCGCATTTTTGGCAACTGTGTTGCTCCAATTCAAGTGAGAGCCGCGCACATTCCATCTATCTGTCGCTGTTGACTGAACTCATTTCCATGTTAGCTACACGATTCAGAGAACATTCCCAGGCTGTCCCTCCCCACTTGCCACAGTTGTCTCATAAGCTCAGTCGCCACAATACGATCCGAGGATACTCCTGTCCATATTGTAAGGATTAATTAAATGACGACCTGTTTTGCCCGCTGGTTTCAATAACAAAGCCTGCACGTGGCTTGTCCATCGCTCATCCCGACCTCATTACTCCAGCGTTAAGGGACCTTCGAGTGCGAGGATTTGTTCGAGGACACAAAATATTCAAGGATGTGATTATACCGGTCACAACTCAGAATATATTCAAGGATGCGAGTAAACCGGCTACAACTCGGAATATATTCAAGGATGCGAGTATACCAGCTACAACTCAGAATATATTCAAGGATGCGAGTATACCGGCTTCAACTCGGAATGTATTCAAGGTTGAGAGTATATGGGCAACAACTCAGAATATATTCATGGATGAGCTTATACCGGCAACAACTTAGTGGGAGGCAAGTTACTTCTTTTATTTCTCTCCCAAGATCGAAAGACCGTGGCCTTTCATGCTGTTCATTTTACCTGAATGAGTATATTTCAAGTGGTATGGTATGAAGTTACGCTCCCCAGCGTCACCTCCTGCCCACATCATGTCGGGGACTGCAAGGCTCGTGCCGAAGCGCGCTATGGCGTCGCGCTGCTTATCTTTAATGCTACACTTCTGACGACTCGTTTCCTTTTTTGTGCTAGATTTTCACCATTCGTGAGCGTGGGAGTGCATGCCTCATTCATGGGATCCTTTATGCATGCTTTTCTTGGAGTCTGTGAAATATCGATGCATTGAGGCACCTCTGTCGCCGCCGTCAACCCTGTTTTTGTGATGCTCTATTAAAGGTAAGAACGAAACTATATAGACTGAAAATAATTTTACTGCTGACATTTTCAAAGTCCACAGGTTGTTGGTTTCATTCACCGGATCTTTTTTTCAATATGGCAAGATATCGGAACCAAAATACGGCACTCAAAGACGATGATGTATAACGTGAACATAGCCTATTATCAAATTATTAAACATAATATTTTACTAATCTTATTGGACGAACATACAATCGCGTAGGAAGACAGTATTAATGAACTGTGGTTTGATGATCGCGTCGAAATTCTATTACAACATCTTCAGTTTGACGTCGAAGGATAATAGCCTATTATCAAATTATTAAACATAATATTTTACTAATGTTATTGGACGAACATTCAATCGCGTAGGAAGACAGTATTAGTATTAATGAACTGGGGTTTGATGATCGCGTCGTAGTTCTATTACAACATCTTCAGTTTGACGTCGAAGAATAATTACAGGATTCCAATGGTGTATAGTACGAAGCATGAGAGAGACAGAGTGCTAGGGACAATGTGGAGACAGAAGAAGCTGCGTGTAACATGTCCTCATTTGACGAATAAAAACATTGAATTGACAATCACGGATAATTGGCTTTAATATCAACGGGATAATGATAAGAGGAGTAAACAATTCAACTACAAATATAAACATTTGAACCTTTATTCAATATTATACTATTGGAATAAATGAAGTGGTTTTTAATCACGTTTGCTTATGCACTTTGCATACTACCTACAGTCCCTTTTGGAGGACCGCTTATTCAGCACAAGTTGCTCCCTTATTTTAGCTAAGCCTTAAAACTACACGTTTGCTTATCCCATATTTATTGTGTTCAAATAAATGTAGTATAGGTTAGGCTGGTCAAGAAGCCACCCACGTCATCCGACACCAAGTAGGAGGTTCCGCCATCGGCCACCCTGACTTCTGACGGAAGAAGGGGGTCTAATGAGTGACACCCGGATTAGCTCCCGGTGAGCTAAATACGATGATACTAACACCAAAGAAAACAAACTTCTCAAAAACGTTCCCACCGCCAGTTGATCCTGCCCGGCCGGAGACGACGGCACAAGTGGCGTCATCGATGAGCTAGCAACGAGCGTGCACGATCTGCAATGTACACGAAGCAGAGTGACTGGCCATCCAGAGCAGTAATCTGGAAACTGTACCGCAGAAGCCTGTACAACCGATGAACGTCTCACATAACTCTAGCATGGCGTCACAACTGTAGCTCTTCAACAACGAATTCTTGAAGAATGACTAACCGAAAATCCCCGGCTTCCACCCCGATGATAACGTCAAACGACTCTCCACCCCCCCCCCCCAACTGAACCCATTAACTACATAAGCGAACGGTTTTTCCGATTTGACCAACACATCTTGTTCAACAACGGTCCCGACTTTCCCGAACACTTGAAGATCACATTCCCTACTAGGCACAGATTGGACATTGGTTCATACACTTTCAGAACAGAATTTGTATTCATCGTTGGCCGACCAGTTTTAAACAACGCCACCGGTGGTGAAGAAGGCTTCCTTGTCAAGGTAGACACATTTCTTTTAGCGAGGTTAGGAATCCCCTCCTCTGTAAATTTTTTAATAAAAGACGGCAAGACGAGCGGGGGAAAAAAGAGGCTCACGCTTCTCCGAACCCTATAGTTAGGGTCGCTGAAAAGGGCGTGGTTGTAGTACGAATGAAGCAAAGAGGCGAGAGATTGGTGATATGTTTATGAGGAGGAAGTTGGATGTGTTGGCGTTGAGTGAGACTAAATTGAAGGGTAAGGTCGAATGTGAGTTTGGAGTGGTAAGTGGAAGAAAGTCAGGCGTTGATAAAGGGTGGGCACAAGAAGGTGTTGTGTTGCGGTTGAGTGATCGACTGACTAGTAGCGTTACTAAGTGGAAAGAGGTGTCCTCAAAATTGATGTGGGTGAAAGTAAAGTTTGGCTTAGAAAAATGGGTATTTGTGAGTGCGTACGTACCTGGTAGCGAGATGAGTGAGCAGGAGAGGGAGCAATTTTGGACTGACAGCGAGTGTATTGAGAGTTTTGGAACTAAATTCAATGTGGTTGTACTGGACGACCTTAATGCGAGAGTGGGAGATGCAGTAGTGGATAATGTGATAGGGAGGTATGGCGTTCCTGGTAGGAATGACTGTGGAGAAAATCTCATAGGTTTATGCATGGAGCAGGAGCTGGTAGTCGGGAACAGCCTGTTGAAGAAGCGAGACATCCACAAGTACTCATGGGTATCGATGGCCCATGGTGAAGTGGTGGAGAGATCGCTGATGGATTTTGTGCTGATTTCGAGGAGAGTGGTGGGGAGGCTGCTGGTTGTGCGGGTGGGTGTTGAGAGGAGAGGGTGAAGGAGTGTCTGACCATCTGCTGGTAGAGGGAAGATTGAGAGTGGAGCTTAGGTGGAAGGGGAACGAAGGCTTGGGAGGAGAAAGAGAGGTTGTGAAAGTAAGTGATTTAAATGAGAAAAGCAGAGCGGATGAGTTGCAGCGGGCGTTGAGGTAGGAATTTGACGACGTGAGAGGGCAGGACCTGCAAAATGTGGAGGAAGAATGGGAGACGTTCAGAGATGACTTATTGAGATGTTCGAGAAATGTGTGTGGTGTGCGACGTGTGGGCGGGTGCAGACGGAAGGGCTGCGAGTGGTGGAACGAGGTCAAACTGGCGGTGGCGCAGTAGAGAAGAGCTTTTGAGGAGTGGTTGCAGGCGAAGTCTGTGGTGGCCTATGACAACTATAAGGAGAAGAGGAAGGTGGTAAAGTGATTGGTGAGGAGAACCATAAAGGACGCTGATGCCAGGTGGAGCAGACGGTTGTGCCAGAATTTCGGGAACAAAAATATTTTCTGAAAAGATGCCTGGAAAGAGGTTAAGAGGGTGAGAAAGGGAGACACCGGAAAGGAGGAGGTGGTGAAAAATGAGAACGGCCAGTTGTTGACGGAAAGTGGTGGTGTACGGAAAAGGTGGGCCGGGTATTTTGATTAATTGTTGAATGTCGAGGATGACAGAGAGGCTGACATTGTTGCTGTGGGTGGTGGTGCGCGGATGCTGGTTTTTGGAGAGAGACTTGCTGCGGACATTACTTGGAAAGAGGTGCAGGAGACGGTGGAGGTGATGAAAGCAGAGAAAGTCCCTGGTTTGGATGGTGTTGCGACTGAGTGTCTGAAAAAGGGTGGAATAACGATCGACGAATGGCTTGGTGAGGCTACTGGATATTTGTTTTGTGACGGGCGTGGTACCGATTGAGTGGCGCAGTGCCTGCTTTGTCCCGCTGTATAATGGCAAAGGAGATAAAAATGAATGCTGCTACTCAAGAGGTATCAGTTTGTTGTTTGCGGTCGGTAAGCTGTTAGCAGAGTGCTGATCAAAAGGATTAGAGAACAATGTGGCTTTAGGAGTGGTAGAGGGTGTGCCGATCAGATTTTTTGCAGTGAGACAGGTATGTGAGAAGTACCTTGCAAAGAGGAAGGATGTGTTCTCGGCTTTCATGGATCTGGAAAAGGCATACGACAGGATTGACAAGGAAGCGCTGTGGAGAGTGTTGCGTTTGTGTGGAGTGGGCGGAAAGCTGTTGAAAGCGGTGCTGAGTTCCTACGTTGGCATTCGAGCATGTGTCAGAGTGGGAAGCGAGGTGAGTGATTGGTTCACTGTGAGAATGGGACTGAGGCAAGGCATCGTGATGTCTCCTTCGCTGTTCAATCTCTTTATGGATGGAGACGTTCGTATACGCCCTGTGCTGAACAGCTACTGATGATAAGAACTACATGAGTCGGGCTCCCTAGTCCATATTAAATATTGGAAATCGAACTTTTTCTCGTACCAAATACTAACTTGTGTTGCAGAGTATCCTCAATATAGCACAAATTGGTCCCCAGTTTGTGCTGGGACCTTAAATGGCACGTTTGCTTTGATTTTATATTGGTGGTCGTGTAACGTTAACAGTAGTCACTATAGCCAGTCATTAGGCCAGCAAGAGTGAGCCCCTTGGCCTCTAGCGCGAACCAGGGGGCTGATGGGGAGTAGAAACTCTATTTAGGAGGGACCAGCATCCCCTACATAGCACCGAAGACCAAGATTCCAACGGTCAAGAACATCAGCCTCGCCAAGATGACCAGCACCACCTCGGCAGAAGAAGACCGGAGGGACGGCCGCATCGACGAGTTGACCAAGAACGTCCAGGAAATATTAAATCAGCTAAGCCAAGCGACCGGCTTCTCTGAACAGGAAGCAGAAATTTTCACCGCAGAACCTAGCACAATTGACGACCGTCTAACGAGACTCGGGGGTCATGTCAAGTCCATTTTCCTCCGTATCCACGAACTAGTAAAAACCAACCAACTAAAGAACCCGCAACGTACACAAGTACCTCCACCTTTACGTCTGATGACAACTTCGACAACTCTTCATCCCACAAAAACCCCAACCGATCTCCAAGGGCTGCAAGGAGGAAGCAATACACGCCATTCAATGAACACAACTTGTTCAACAATAGTCCTACCTTTCCAGAACACCTGAAGATCACAGTCGACGCCAACGATAGACCGGGTATTTATCCATACACTCTGCGAAAAGAGCTGGGCTCTTTCACTGGCCGCCCAGTTCGAGCGTCACCACCAGCGGCGACGAATGCTTTGCCATCAGATGAAACATTATATCCAAAAACAGACTGTGGAAAGCCATGCAAAATCATGCCACACCCGACCTTCTCTACAAGTTCAGGTTTTATCTACGTTGAAGATATCCCAAAGGAGGAAATCGAGGAGTACATCAATACGAGGACTGCGTTGTCGAAGCAAAGGTCACACCGAAGATCACACCTAGGAGAGAGACTACTACAGCCCTAATACTAAATATCAACTGCCCTGCTCCACCAAAATATCTAGACATTCCCTTTTGCGTCACCAAAACCAAAGTTAAACCATTTGAGAGACGTCCGATGTGGTGTTATAAATGCCAGAAATACGGACACACGAGAAGAAACTGTAATGGTAAGTAAAGATGCTCATACTGCTCCCAGGACGACCACGAAAAACGAGAAGATCCCCAGTCATGCCAGTCCGAAGAACAGCACTGTTTTTATTGCAAAGTAGACGTACACCCCACCGGACACAGAAACTGCCCAGAGGAGGAGAGGGAGAGAGCGATCTTCCAATACCGACAGATAGATCACGGGGCCGGGCGACAAGAGGCTGTAGTCCCGATGCGCTCTTCCCAAAATGACCCTCCTACCCGGGAGAGAAGATCGGCACAATTTCCCACCCACCTACTCGTAACGTTCAACGAAAGTGGTGTAAACAAAGTTGCCTTGTCAGCTAATCTATTTATAATGATGAAGTCCCTCACCGAACAACTGGGAGGAAAACCGAAATAAATACAACGACAGGGAAATAAATATCTGGCCCACGTCATAGAACGTGAGCATAGTAACGCTGTACAAAAGATTACCCACATAAACAAGCTCAAAGTTACAGTTGAAATACATCCGTCCTTCAACGATATTTTGGGGTGGATGGATGATTATTCATTTTATAGATCATTAACACTTTATTTTAGTATTTATTTCATCTCGCTTGGGCTCTATTATTTTTCTCTGCCCTTTTTTCATGGTGATCAATTTTGAATTTGTTATTATTATATGTATCGAGGTTGTTTGAGACAAGGTGGCCCAGAGAGGGGAGGTTTTCATGGGACTCGGGGACCCGGGGGACTTGGGAGACCAGGTGGATTTGGAGGGATCCACTTGCACCTTTCTGGGGCCCCTTGGAACACCCTTGAGACCCTTTAGGACCCTTTTGAGAAACTGTGGGACCCTTTAGAAGCCCCACTGAATCCTGGAACCTCTGCTCCCCCCTCCCAGCGCTGTAAAACCCATACACAGAAAAATGTTTGTGAGATGCACGAGTAGAACAATTAACCATTGCAGTCCGCGGATTGCTGGGCCAGAGGGCGAGGGTCGCGTCGAGGCTGGCCGAAGTGCGTCGAGATCAGTCGAAACATGTTGAGGCGAGTCGAGTTGGTCGCGACGAACCGAAACTGGCCGAAATGATTCGAGACAAACCGAGATGAGCT